>JAUPFV010000001.1:227297328-227461399 GCA_036936605.1 Limnanthes douglasii subsp. nivea
CCTGTTGAGAGTGAGTTTACTAATATTTCAGAATCAGTTTTGATTTCTACTTCTCTTATGTCTTTGATTCTGCATAGAAGGAGGCCATCATATATCATCTGCCCTAAGTGTAGTAAGTTTACCATAATTGTTTCCATATCCTAGTACCAACTTCCCTTCGTCGCCTTTGAATTATCATAGAACCAGATGCCTCAAAGAGCAGCTAGAATCTGTGTTGATTTTGAATTTTTCCCTTAGCTGGTTACAATTCATGTCACGTAGGATATTTTCCTCTTGGTTTGAATGTGATTGATGCAACCCAGAGTTATTGCAGTCTTTTTATTTTGTTTCCATTGTTTCTCTTTCAATAAGTTAGAGTGATTGAGAGATGCCAGCATAAATTTGATGAGTTAATGACTGACTCGACTGAAACATATTCATTTCTCATTTTAATTTTGTTTCGTTGTTGCCATATCACCCACATAATGATTGAAGGAAGAATCATTTTGATATGAACCTTGATTGGAGCTGGCCAGCCAGAACCAAGTTCTAAACAAGTGAATAATTGTCATGATTCTTCTTATCTCCACCTTGAGTGAGCCTGCAAAATAAGATCAAATCTTCCACGCAAACTTACATGAAATAAACAAATGATCCTTAGTTTCAGAGCTTTAACAAAATTGACATTTTGACACCCAAGGTATATGTTTACTTTACATTATAAAATCAATTGGAAGTTTATTTTTTAGGAGTCTCCATGATAGAAATGAATATTTTTTATGAGAGATCCAATTCCATATGTTTTCATATAGTGAGGAGCAGTTTCGAGTTGTTCTTAAGGCAATTATGGTATCTTTAATGTTAAAAGATCCATGAGATGAAAGCTTCTATATTATAGTATCAGGTTTAAGAGCATTGATCTTGAGCTTAGAGATAAGACTGATGTTATAATCAGTTAATATAGGAGCTATTTTAGGTATGTTCCATGTATTATTTCTCCATAATGAGTTCACCATCATACCTTTGAACCATGTATTGTTGCGGTTTGATTTGAGAGAAATTAGAGGTGGTCTCACATACCAGTTGTCCAACTAGATGTCTACATTACATTTTTCCCATATTCCACAAAACATTATCTTCAGCAAAGTCTTTAATCCTTGCAAGTCTTTTCCAGGTTTGAGATCCAGGTTTTGAATAGTCAAGTTGAAGGGGATGCCAACCTTTGTAGTGGATACTATGAAGGAGCTTAGATAGAGAGATAAGTTTTCCCTAAATCTGACCCATAACTTACAAAAAAGGCTTTTTGGATATCATGAAGGTTGTTAACATTAAGACCTCCCTCCTTGAATGGTTTACAAATAGATTGCCAAGAGGACCAATGTATTTTCTTCTCTTCAGTGCTTGAACCCCATAGGTATTTATTCATTATCTTCTCTATGTTATTAATGACAGAAGTAGGCAGTCAACAACTTTTTAGCTAATACATAGGGATGGTCATAAGTACTAAGTTGATCAAAGTGATCCTTCAAGCATAAGAAATCTTCTTCCATTCCCAATTGGTGATTTTTTCTTAATCTTGTCTATAAGGGGATGAAGTTTGCTGATATGACAAGGTAAGTTGTAGGTAAGAGAACTATCTTGAAATTTGTTTGAATTGCACGAGCTTTCCTTCTAGTTTCAATCATTTTCTTGGTTATAATTGTCTTTATTTTGTCTCTGTTTATAGCTTGTCCTGAGGCATCTTGGTATTCCTTCAAAAATTCTCCTATTTTCTTCAAATAAGAAGTTAGACCGTTGCTAAAAATTAACAAGTCATCAGCAAATGCAAGTATATGTATATTGATATTCCATCTACAATAGTATCTTAATGTTTTATCTGATTCAAACATATTATATAACCCCCTAAGCATAATTTCTTCTGCTAATATGAACAGACTTAGGGAAAAAGGATCCCATTGTCTAATGCCTCTTCTAGATTTGAAGAAGACAAAAGCTTGGCCATTGATTAGAACAGATATAAACACTGATTTAATGATACCACTAATTAGATTGATAAACTTATTACATAATCCAAAACATTTTAATATTTTTAAGATAAAGTTGTGTGAAATGTTGTCGAAAGTTTTCGACATATCCACTTTGATTACTATATTATTGGCCTTAGTTTTTCTGTTTAGATCATGTATAAGTTCCTTAGCCACGAAGATATTATCTTGGATTACTATGCCCTTTATGTAAGCACCCTGGGATTCAGTGATCATGTTAGGTAGAAGTAAGGCAAGTCTATTATTTAATAGCTTTGACATAATTCTATTCATTAGGGTGCATAGTCTGATAGGTCTGTACTGGTTCCAGTAAGTGGGGTGCACAACTTTCGGGATTAGACAGATTCCTGTGGAAATTATACCTTTGGGAATGTCTTGGCCTTTAATGAAAGAAGATAGTGCATTCATCAGGTCAGTTTTAATAATTTGCCAACATGTGACATAAAACATCTATTGAAGCCATCCATACCAGCAGCTCCAGAAGGGTTAAGCTGTTGAATGATGGTCCAAACCTCTAAATCAGTAGGGGAGGCTAATAGCATGCTATTGTCTGATTCAGTAACAACACTAGGGATCACATAAAGTATATTACTTTCTATGCGATTTAGTTCATGATTTAAGCTGTTATAAAGGTAAGAAGAGAGGTTATGTATGAATCATGATGCATCAGATTTGTTGATCTCCTCTTCTTCAGTGCACCACCTGTTGTTAATTTTGACTCCACCAATTCTACTTTTCCTCATTTTCTTCATAGCATAATTGTGATTAATTCTTGTATTGTTGTCCCCATCTTTTATCTATTCAGCATGGCATCTCTGTTTCCAAAAATCCTCCTCCATACTTAGATCTAGTAAATTAGCAGCAATAGCTTTAGAAAGCAAGCCTTTGTCATGATCACTACATAAATTTTTGAAGCGTTCTTCACTTATAATTATCTCATCTTCAGCTTGTTTAATCTTGTCAAACAGATTACCAAAATGATTATTATTCTATCCCTTAAGATCTTTCTTCAGTCTTTTCAGTTTATTCCAAAAGATAAACATAGGGTATCATTCCATATTTATATTCCAGCTCTGCTTTACAAAATCAATGAAGTATTTGTCCGTTGTCCATATATTAAGAAATTTGAAGAACTTCTTCTGCTTTACTCTACTTTTTATGATAGTTAAGAGTAATGGGGCATGGTTCCAGCACATTCTTGGTAAGTGATTGACTTTTATTTCATAGAATCAATCATCCAATTCCTGGATGTATAACACTCTATCAAGCCTCCTCTATTTTGTTATGTTTGTCCAAGTTAATTTAGTTTCTACAAAACCAACATCCTCCAAGTGACAATAGTTAATCATATTAGAAAATTCAGTGGAGCTCTTAGAACAGAAGTTAGAGCAACCAGCTTGCTTAGATGTAGATCAAAAGAAAATTAAAGTCACCAAGTAAGAGTCATTCTTTTAGAGAGTTGGAGATTATTTTCATATCATCCAAAATTTCTATTCTTCCAACTCTTTGGCATTTTGCATAAATACATGTAATGCTTATAAGTCTATCAAGCATCACATGTTTAACAGAAGTATGAATATACTTGTAGTTATCAGTAATAACATTGAATTCCAGTTCAGGATCCCAAAATATCATGATCTTATTACATGAATTAGCGTTGAACATATGTAGCTTGATTTTTTTCAGCAATAAGACCAATGAGATCTCTGTTTATCAGAGGTTCTTTTATGAAAACTGCCTTAACATTTTATTTCTTTATTATTGATTCCAGCCTCCTTACAGAGGGATTGTTGCCAATCCCTTTTATATTCCAACTTAATACATTAATTATTAAGGCTAGTGTTGTTGTTGTTATTGATATAATCGAACTGGAAAGAATTGATTACTAGAGATTTCATTCTTCTATTGTTCTTTGCTTGTTTTAATTTCTGATCTAAAATCTTTTGAAAACTTGGGTCAACAATCTTCTTTTTCAGTGTAGGAGTTGGATGTAGACTTCCAGAATTGTTCTTGTTAGGAGATCCAGATACACTAGTGTCAATATCCATTGTTTGAAACAAATTGTGGTTGTCTTCAAGAGATTTGATTGCCTCGATTATTTCTGCTTCATTTTTATTTTCTTGTTGGTTCTCATGGTTGTCCTCTCTTTCTTTAAGCTCTGCATACTGTGTTGATAGCCTCCTGGGACTATTTGATGTTTTGCTTGTTTTGGTTTCTTTAAGCTCTGCAATCTGAGTTGTTTGTTTCATGGTGCAATTTAACGTTGCTTTGGTATGACTTTCCACATTAAACCTCGATTGTTTAAAAATTATTTATTTAAGAACAGCTCCCTCTTTAGAGTTTTGTGTATTTTTTTATGTACCTTTGTTAGAGAATTATCTTCCTCATGTTGGGTTAGACTAGGGACTTCATTATCTTGAATAGTTTTCTTGCAATTAGTCCTGTTATGACCTACATGAAAGTAATGCATATAATATTTCGGGACTTGTTTATAACTTACATGAATTTATTAGCCTCTATTTTCACCAAAACCAAACCACATATGATGTTGCAGCTTCTTTGTGATGTCAATTTCGACCCAATCATAGCATGCGTTATGCATAGATTTTTTTCGTTGGGATCCAAGTTTTAATGGGGCAACCTATTGAAGCAGAAATTGAATGGACAATGTCAGGGTTATAAAAGTGCTCAAGTAACCTCTATATTCTAATCTAAATTGGTATCACAAGGGTATTATTTTCTTAACATTTAAAGAGGGAAGCCATTTCAAGATACGCATTGAGTAATCATCAATCTGCCAAACAAATTTTGACCAAATCTTGTTGATGTCCTCTTTCAATGAGAATTCCATAAACAAATATCAGGAATCCTAGTTTGAGTATGAAAATCCCTTTCAAACTGCTTTGCTTCAAAGAATCTGTTAAGAGCTTGTTTTTTGGGCAGACCTTTGGTGAATTTTCCAACTAGAGTAAAGGAAGTTGATTGTCTTAAAGAGTCTTGTGTGTGATCTTCAAATTGTATTGATATGTGGTCAGCTTTGTGGGATTTGTAAGAAGGTTTATGGGTGATTTTTTATGGTGATTGTGGACTGTAGCTGAGTAAGATATATGGTCTTTCATGATTGCAGATTGTGTTTGGACAACTGATTGAGGTTGCTGAGCATTATAGCTGGAGACTGAGGCTTTTCAGATTTAAGAGCTGGAAACTGATCGATATGATGGGCATGACGAATTGTTCTATTTCGTAAATTCATTGTGCTTTAGAGGCAGCAACCTGATGAGTTACACTAGCAGAAGGCTTCTAGGAGTTAGCTATGGCAAGAAGCCATGGATTTGCTGATCCGAGAATTTTTTTGAATTCCAAGAAAAGGTTTCTTGATAGAGATATTGATAGAAATTCAGTTTCAGGGTTTGGCTTATTAATTGAGTTACAATGTTAGAATGGCATGCATGTTATCTAATGTAACCAAAAATTCACCAAATGAAAATATTATGGATTTGAGTGTCGGTAATCGATAAGTTCATTAATGAGAGATGCGTTGGTGATAGAAAAACTAATGATATCGATGAGATTACAACATATTATCTTAGAAAGTATCTCTCATACATAATTTTTACAATATAAATTCCACTTATTTAGTGTATCATATATCATCAAATTACGAATAGTTGGTCACTCTTACTAAAACAAACAAATTAAAAAATATTTGAACATAAAAAAACAACTAATTCATCAAACTTATGTCAAAAAATTATTCTAGATATCTAACAATTAACAATTTTATCATATTTAATATTTCTTTAGTTACATATAACATAAACCAATTAGTCAAACCCGGTTAGAATAAATCAATTAATTAAAAACAAATTACAATTAAATGATATTTTATAAAATCTCTTATTATATTTTTGTTAGGGAATAAACAGTTAGTTTTAATCAAAAAATCAATCTTTGATATGCACCACCTATTATGTAAATTAAGGGTATATAAAACTTCATGAAATCAAAATTTTAAAATCTACATAATCCCCTACAAATATGGAAGAACCGAAAGTTGAAATATCAAACAAAATAAGATTTGCATGGTCTGGATTATGGATCGATCCTATCTTCACAAAAACATATATGCTTTTATGGATAAAATAATTCCAAAAAATTACAATAACAAAAATTATAAGCTCGTGCACTATGTACAAAATTTCTCAATACTTAGTACAAATTTTCAGAGGTTACTCTTAACTCTCTGTATTTATGTTAGTATTTTTTTGTGGTTCTCTGTCGAGAATTCATCAATTCTAAAATCACTTAATTCATCTAGTTTTTCTGCTCTCTTACATTTGTTGCTTGCATTGGTGTATTGCTTATCTTTTTTGTGCAAGTGTTTCTTTTATATATATATATATATATAGGACATTCTCGAAACCTCTCAATTTGGCAGTCTTGCTTCGCCACTGTAACCTACCACGTCTGGAAGGAGAGGAACCTTAGAACATTTGATTCCCCTTCGGCCATAGCCTCCTTGGTGTCTCACCAAATTTTCCCGGACCTTCGGCTTAGATTCCAAGGCACCAAGACTGGGTGGCCTTTCTAAAATTAATATATACTACTCCTTTTCTTTTAAAATTGCAGGATGGATCGCTGAGAGCAGTTCGGGATCCGACACTTCATGGACCGCTTGGAGGATTGCGGCTACTTACTCTGATATCTACCATTTTATTAGCACCTTAGTCTATATGTACTGAACATTTCCACTCCCTTTTAGGAATAGAACGTCTTTTCCTGATCTTTCTTTTTCGAGTAGATGTTGCTCAATAGATTAATGATGTATTCTCGGGGTATGCCCCAGATATGATGTATGAACCATTTTTATTTATTTAATGCATTTTAAACACTAAAAAATATATATAGGATATTAAATGGGTGTATGCTAGTACAAAAATACATCATACTTAAATAACATATGAAAACATATAAAACAAACTTGTACCAACATCATGATCAACGACTATGATCAAATAGTACATAAAAAATTAATAATAAACGTGTACCACATTGACACATAAACTTTATTTATTTAGATCTAAACCAATATATCAAACTAAGTTTTAAACTCTACTACAAGACAATCAAATCTTGGAGCTACCTGAACTCGAACCCTCTTTCGAGATCGACCTATATTTTGCGGCTTATCCCAAACCGAGACTAAAATCACATGCCTAACATCAAAACAAATTGAGGTTAAGTCTCTTAGAGTGGCCAAAACCCACATGTAGAAGTCGATCCCTCTACAGTGGCCAGAGCCTCTTGGTTAGGCCAAACTCATGTCTAGCTCGTGTTTAAACTTTAGTCACTTTGAGTATACATCTAAAAGTTCCACATTTAGGCTTACAATAAATTCAATATCCATTTCCGTACTGTTCTAATCACTATTTTTCGAAGCCATTCAGTCAACCTGCATCCTAAACTTGAATAAATCCCATGCATTGTGTGAACGTTAAAGCTGGTAATACCTTTGTTCAACCATTAGAAGGATTTTCTTACTTATAGTCTTTAAAACATTTCATTTATATCTCTCCACCATATCATTAATGAAGTGAATCATGGAACTTAATATTTCTCATGACCTACACAACATGAGTATTATCACATAGCAATGTTACGTCTTACTCTAGACCAATTATCTCATATAGAAATCTCTTTAACCATATAGATTCTTTAATTACATCACTAGCAACCATATATTCAACTTATTTAGATCACAAGGCAAAAACCTTTTGTAGACTATCTATCCAACTAAAAATTTCACTAAATATCATAGAAAGATAGCAAAACTATTGAATTTTTTGTATCAAGGCAACCTGCATAATCAAAGTCCACGTACTCTATTGACATTTCATCATCTTTATACTTCTGATTATAACACACTCTAATATCTAATGTATATGTAAATATTTTATTAGCCCTTTGAGTGCATACTAGTGAAGGCTCCCTAGATCTGCTATAAATCTACTCAAAGTAATATTTGAGTATGTAATATTAGTTCTGGTGTAAATATAACAAAATCAAAATGCAACTTACCTCATAACAAAAATCCATGAAAAACAATGTACCTCCACAGATAGTTCCAACTGGCGTTGCAAGAGATCTGACATGCTCATGCTATTGTACAAAGTCATTTCAAGGCAGTGCTTCAATTGTTGAAACATTATATTAGACGGCTCAGGCATACTTACAGCAAGGGGTCAGTCAGGTAGATCAGCTTGGGAGGAAGACTTCAAAACACTTGGACTACCAGAAGCAATAATATTTGGAGAGTGAGATGTAAGGAGACTAGCAGAAGATTGATTGTCATTCTGACCATCGGGAATGAAGTTAACGGAGGGACGTTCATTTTTTTGGAAGGAGGGGTACCTAATATGGCTTGACTATGATTGGTCAAGTCTAAAGAAGGGGTATGCTATTTACTACCACCCACAGAAGCGCCTTCAATATCACCTTTGCTAGAGTATGTATGTTCATGCACAGAAAGAGGGTTTACACTTACCACCATAACTAAGTTATCCAACCCAATAAGGGACTGGTCCCCAACCCCAACATGACTACTGTTGATAGGTCCCTCATTCTTCCTAAGCACCATTTTCTTCCTCACAAATCCTTCATTAGAAGGACTACTCTGCTTTGTGCTCTTACCTTTTCTTCCTATTGAAGATATCACAATGTAATCGTTGGAATCACGCTGTTTAGAGGTGGTGGCATTACCAGTGGTGTCATATGCATACGTGGTAGTGATATGTGGGACTAAATTCTTCTTCTTTTTGGGTTTAGTTTCGTTGTTTTGTCCACCCCCAAATGTCTTCTTCCCTGCAACAGCATTGACACTGGTCTCCATATCTTTGGGCCTCCTTGGAGGCAGATCCAACACAACATCCCTCGGGTTATCAACAAACACCCTCTTTGCTAAGATAGCCCCCGCGACTTCTCAGTAACAGGTGCACCGGTGGAAGTAAGCGTCACATCTCCATCCTATGAAATTTATATCTTTGGTAAGAGCCACAAGCCGGTTATAATAAAATAAATATGCGTTAACAAGCGATAGTACTCCAACTCTCAGTGAGTATAGGCAGCAGCAAACAACTGTTCCAAGGGGCTCGCTTCCCGGTCACCGTAAACCTTTTTCCACAACTCTTGGTACTTCCTGGAGTATGTACCTTTAACAAATAAAAGGTATGAGCATATCAATAGTAAAGAAGCTATGGATAAACATTAAAAATGAACAAATCAATCCAACCCTTACATGTGCTCAGCCATCGCCGATCTAATTGGAGATTCTGTTTGGAAATAAGATGTTACATTCGTAGAAACAAAAATAAAAGAGTGTTTATCATAATCTAGAAGCATAGCAATCTTACTATGGGTGGATATATATTAGAATGGGCTCTTTAAAAGCTTATAATATCGATACTAGAAAACAGATCACCTATGCAAACCTCATTATCTAACAATTTTGAACTTAGTACAACACTAAGTAAAAGAACATCATCCATTGGCAGTCAATTGTGGCTGGCATATTCGGATATACCTAAAAAAATCATTTATCAATTTGGGTAAAGGTAGTCGAATCCCCAAATCGAATAATGTAATGTACATAAAGGTTTCCCCCTCTCTTGCATGGTCGGGGTGTTCGCCGGATTCAGGGAGCCTAGTAATTACGAATTCAGGGAATTTATATACTAATCTAAACCTAACAAGCACTTTAGGTCTCAGTTTATATACAGGTATGAGAGGCAATCGAAGTAATTATCTAAGAATTCTCTGCCATCCAAGGGGCACTGAGTACGGTTTTACCGGTGGTATTAGAATTCTTCAAGGATCCTTTGTGAGCTATTTATGGGGCACACAGAGAAGTTGATGTCAGAAAAATCGAAACCCATAATGCAAGATTCTAGGGTTTCTAGGCAGAGGGTTGGGAAAACTAGCGATAATGGTATAAATGATAAAATAAGAAATATACAACAAAAATATGACAGAGAATAAAAGTATTGCAACATTTACCTTAAATGGATATTTGGCGTTAGCAAACAAACAACTTATGAACACTTGAACAAGGAAAAACCTGTGCCTTTAAGGTTACTCTAGACGAAAGAGGAAGAATAGAAAGAAAAGTCTAATAATGCCAATTCATTGTAAATCAACTGGTATCAATTGGGCCAACTTACAGGTCATGGACTATAGAGAAAAGGGAAGTACACACTGTTTTAATAAAATAGAGAGATATGAAGCATCATTTCTACAGACACGCAACTAAGGACGGTATTTTTCAGACATAGAATACAGAATCTCGACACGTGGTGGAAAGAGACTGACAGCAATGATAGCGTGACGATATAAAAATAAAAAGTTAAAACAATGACGTGGAAACGATGCACTCAATGAAAGAATATATACCTCGGCTGACATTGTAATTTTAATCCTTCTAAAAGTTAACTTTCTAGCAATTGCTCCCTTTTACAAGGACTAAGGGGAGCCCTGATAAGGCATAACATTGTTGCAAAGTTATACCTATCGGCAAGACTAAGGTACCCTGATAATAAAATAATAATCGAGGGGTACCACGTCAATAGAAATTAAAGTTAAAGGATATTATACAAAGCAGAGCCATACAAGTTAATAGGACGAGGCACCCTCGGTGGAACAGCGCAAAGACAATGAGATTGATAGAAGAGTTAGGCGTTGCCCGTATGAAAATCAGACTATTACCCCGTGTGATAGCAGACCGGTACCCTGGCTAGCGCTGAACAGTAATCCGCGTAAAGGCTGACTAGTAAATCCGTCGACGTTGAATAGTGGTTACAAAAAATAAGACCACTAAGAGAAATAAAGGAGCACCACCCAATATGTGGAAATTAGGCGTGGACCCACGACCAAACCTAATAGAAGGTGGAGAATTATTAGGAGATAGTGTAGTAGTGTATTGTAAAATAGATTATATAAAGGAAAGACTATCATAAAACTATGTAAGGTTTTTTTTTCAAAGTAATAAGATTTTAGCATTCTATTCTTCTGTTTTCCATACCAATCACAAAAATTACTCATTAGAGCTGAAAGGAGAGTTTCAGATATGAGGAATATTGAAGTGGTAAAACCTAATCTGATCCACATTCAATCTGTCATGTGTCTTTGGTTTTATTTATTCTTTGTCTTAAAGATGATTATTTTTTTTCTATGAAAGTTTGCTAATCGATACATCGATTCTTACCTCGTTGAACGATGGTTTTATCCCAATACATATATATCATCTTTACTAGGGGTGTATATTAGTACAAATATATATTCTTCTCACCACATCAAATCAAAATAATTACAATAAATTTGTACCAACTCATTAATAACGGATATGATCAAATAATATAGTTAAAATAAATTTGTACCACCGTTTACATTAACTATAATCTTTTTAGATCAAACTCACTATATCAAACTAATTTCAAAACTGTTAAAACTTGAAACTACATCTTTAAACTACATGTTGTTGAATTCTTGTTGAGACGTATCTCAGACCGAAACTGAACTCACACACGAACCATAATCGAAATAGAAGTCGATCATTTTACAATGATTGAATATTCCACATAAAAACCAATCATCTACAATAATTAAACCCTCCTACCAAAACCAAACCCATACCAAATCTGCGTTCTATATTCCCTTATCGAATTCACGCGTTTAGGAATTTGAAAATAATTACAATAACCTATTAACAAAATATAATTAAGTGATTTGATACATACTAAGTAATTATCTATAATATTATATTGATAATAGACATATAATTAATTGCAAATTGGTGAACGATTATTTTGTTATGAATCGCAAACTCTCTTGACATAAAACTTATAATTCTCGCGTTCCTTTCATGAATTAGGTAAAGTTATCTAATAATGCCTTAAACCAGTGGATCCAATAATGGAACAACAAATTAACTGCATCTAGTCTTTCGATTCTTTATAGGTTATTCAATCTGAAAGATCTAACTTATTCGTAATTTAAGAAAATATTATAAGCTTTCCAGAAATGGAAACCGCTGTACTTGTGTCACTTCTTCATACAAGAAAAAAGGCTGTAAAAGTAAAGACAAAAGAGAAAACAAAAAATGTTACTACTTTTAGAAGTCTTCAAGAATACTACATAATATTTTATTTTTCATGCATTTGTGAATATTCTGTGCTGTTTTTTTGCCACTATATATATATACACTTCCTGCATCCAACGTGATATCCACTAAAAAGCTTCATAATATATTTCAACTAGCAATAGAAAAAGATAAATCTACAAAAATCGTGGTTTATATATTAAAATTGAGAAAGTCAAAAAGATAAAATTAATGTAATATCCCTGAAACCTACTACTATTTACAGAATAGTATGCTATGTTTTCTAGGACCAAATGGAACATTAGTTTCACATGGATGTGGCAGGTGTAGCAGGGTCGCTTTGTTAGGAAGGATTCAATTTAATTTTGATTTAATTGTTTTGGTTCTTTTGTCTTCTTTTGTAAAAAGTTATTTACTTGGTGGGGAAGACTTTGTAAGTAAAGTAGTGGAATTTGAAAAAAGTGAAAAAGTATAGTGGCATGGCGTGTAACCCACAAAGAATTGCGTGTTACTAAAAGGGATTTCGGACCAAAGCATGTGGTGCTTACGTGGAAAAGGTTGGTTAAAAAAACAAGGTAGATGCGTAGATGCCCAATAGGATCTCATTCTTATATAACTTTTAATAAATAAGTATACCTATTAATGCCCCTAGACTATCATCTCTATGACAAATGGTCCCTTTCAAACAATTTTTTCTAATATCAATCCAATATAACAACTTTGAGTATCATTATAAAGAAAACGTAGTTGGATTGAAATTTTTAAACGGTTTTCTCTTTATAAATTCTATGTTGGATTTTTTTCTAAAAATTAGTTAACAATTCTTTTATTGATTTGAATTGATTCATAGGTATTTAATATATTTTTGATTTGATTAGTTTGAAAGTAAAAAATTTACAACCGCCTCTCAGATCATTTTGAGGTTGATGGAATTAGCTCTTGAGTTGACTCGAATGAATTTTGTTTTTATTCGAAAGATGTTTAAGTTAGTCTTATAGTCCAACATTATCCTACAACTCATGTACTTGATGATGTTTTATTCGAAAGATGTTTAAGTTAGTCTTATAGTCCAACATTATCCTTCAACTCATGGACTTGATGATGTTTCATTGATATAAGATTTCCATCGGATGTACCTGCATAAAATTTACATAAAATATAAACTAAAATTATCTTTGATTAAGTATTGAAAGACATATTTAATCATTAAGTATAATGTATACAGTGCCAATACTTTCGGGAAGAGTGATAGACCTGAGACGGTTAAGAATTTAAATATTTTTGTAATTCTGTCTCATTTTACATTTTGAGGTTCAACGAGTCAGTCAGTCAGTGGTTTGATTCTGGATTCGAGAAACATATTTTAAGGTCATTGAATGGTGGATAAGGTTCCTATAATAGATAATGAGTTTGTTGAGGAACCAACGACTATAACGATTTTCAAGCATGTTAATAAGGACTTCAGAGTCAGACTCGATATCCATCTGAGTGGAATTATTTTGATTACAGATTGTGAGGTCATCAAGTATAATAGACATTCAGCAATGAGAGACTTTGTTTATTAAAATATCTACCATATGCAATCATGACACCAGTGTTATTTCTGATGAGTCCAACACTAGTGGACTCACCATTTGGGAGACATGAACCATCTGAATTTAACTTGACTTTGAAGTCAAATGGGGGACACCAGTTTAGAGCATTTGGTATCGAAGAAGAGATAGAATTGAAGAAAAAACCAAGATAGGTAGCAATATTTTTATCGCCAATCCAAATACTAATCTTAAGAATATTAGAGTAATCAAGTCTTAATAGAATAAAAATAATTTTATCTAATAGATTGTTAAAGGTAAGGGATTTGTTATAGAATTTTGATTTGTTTATACAGTTTCAAATAATCCAGCATGTTATTGGTGGAATAATAGATCTGATGTGGATTTGCTTATTGGTAGACTAGTACCAACACCTCACTAGGTGTTGGATTCTCATATGTCTACCAATTATTATGTTAAAGAGACAATTAAGGTGTGACCAAATAGACCAAGTCATTTGACTGTTGACAAAAGTTTGGTTAATTATTTTAATATTTTGACAGAATTGATATGTGGAAGCTAAGTTAAAGTTTTTTTTAAAGATTGAAGTCAACATGAATCCAACCTTTTAATATTTTCCAGAGTAGAAATGAATATTTAGTTGGGGTAATGTTATTTCAGACTTTACCAAAAAGGTTGGAATGATTGTCTTTTATCTAATTCTATTCCAAGTTAGTTTGGTGATGTAGATCAGACGACCCACAATTATGTAGTTGTTTTGGATAGACACAAATGGGCCTTATTTGTCACTCGGATATCAAATCTGGGCAAAATTGGTACTCAAATTGAACGGCTCGACAAGCCCAACAATTCTAAAAAACGTGACAATATCACGAAATTCGAACACCAAATTCCACTGTTTATGGTCCAAAAACCTATTTTACTATATTTTAAATTTTATTTTATTTTAGAAAAAATATTTTAATTAGTGAATCAAATCTGATTGCATTCAGATTTGATTTGATATTTATTTTTACTATATTTATTTTATCTTTTTAGAATATTTGATTATGGTTTTGGGTAGTTGTTATATAAAGCATCTTATACCTTATTTTGTCGTCAGACTTTTATAAATCAAAATTAAGTTTTTCTCTAAGTCTTTTATACTCTAACTTAGGGTTAGGGTTTATTTATCCTCTATTTCATCTTCTTATTTCATGTGTTTGCAACCGTTTGTTCTACCTCTCATATAGCCGCCACCATATTGGTATCAGAGCGATAGAGCCCTACGACGTGAGTTAAGAAGATATACCGCCTAAGAGAACCGCTCGCGGGAAATCCAGTTCTCCAATCGTAAAACCAGTCTATCAAGAGGAGATGTAATATCGATTTGGCCAAATAGGTGAACGGATGAATTTGCTGCGACATCAAATAAAGAAAGCTCTAGAAGATATTGAAAGGTTGACCACCACCGGATTTCAAACTCCAACCGTAAATTCAAAGACGGAAGTCTTTTTCACAGGATCCAACCACGGCCATAGCTACAATTTGGAAAAACCAAAGGGGAGGAGATCCATCAAGTAGCTTCTGGTGAAATAGAGGGTTCACCGATACTCGACCATCCACTTTTTGATGAGTATGAGGCTGACTGCCATGGTGAAATTTCTGATGAAATTTGGCCGGAATTGGGAGATTCGATTTATGGTGCCTACGACAATGAGATTGAAGAGAAGAGTGGTGGTGTTAAAGAATGGGATAATGAAGATCTAAGTAATGTTGAGGAGAAACTTGTAGATCGAAAAATTATCTCAGACTTCAGTACACCATACTACATCACTCAAGATATTTTGTTGAAGAAGGAGTGGGAAGAAGTATCTTTTATCGTGGAGATGCGCCTTCCAAGTATTTTCGGTTATCCTAGAATCAAACCCTTGTTTTGGTTCTCTGTGGATGCATATTGTCGTGTGGGGAAAATAGAAGATGATATTTTTGTATTTGATATTATGAAGAGATTGATAGAAGAAAATAATAGTGTTTTAATTGATAAGAGGTTAAGTTTTGTAATAGAACCTGGAGGAGTTTGGGTTGATGGTTGGGGAAAAAACGAGGAAAAAAATTTAAAAATAGAAGATTGCAGTGTTTTGAATTTGTTGACAGACTCTCATGAGGAGATGATCCTAAAGATGTGTGGTTTCGAATTAGGAATGAGTGTATTAGGGCTTCTTGGTATTGATGGTTTGAAGCCTCCAAAGCCACCACCACCCATAATGTCATGGCAGTTTACATACATTCACCGACGATCATTATAAAAGAGTCAATTGTTTACTCTCTTTGGCTACGTCTACCACCAGAAATTGATAGAAAAACAAAAGAAATATTTGGTGAATAAGTTAAAGAACCGGATAATGACGATCACATTGAGAATTCGAGGGCGAATTCTTCCCAACCGGGAGAGGATGATGTAGGTCTGAAGACCCACAGTTATGTAATTGTTTAGGATAGACGCAAAAGGCCTTATTTGTCACTCGGATATCATATGTGGGCGAAATCGGTACTCAAATTGAACGTCTCGACAAGCCCAATAATTCTCAAAAGTGTGACATTCGAACATCAAATTCCACTTTTTAGGGTCCAAAAAATCTATTTTACTGTTTTTTGAAATTTCATTTTATTTTATTTAAGAAAAATATTTTAATCACTGAATCAAATCTGATAGCATTCAGAGTTGATTTGATTTTTATTTTTAATATCTTTATTTTGTTTTGTAGAATATTTTATTAGAGTTTTGGGTAGTTGTTATATAAAACATCTTATACCATATTTGGTTTAGACTTTTATGAATCAAAATTGAGTTTTTTTTAAGTTTTTTATACTCTAACATAGTGTTAGGGTTTATTTATCCTTTGTTTCGTCTTCTTATTTCTTGTGTTTGCAGCCGTTTGTTCTACCTCTCACATAGCTGCCACCACTTGGTGTTAAAGCTACCTAAGCTATTGATTGTTTAAACAATTTTATCTTCCTGATTATGATGGATCAGAAGGTTTTTTAGTAGATCAATATCATAAGGAGTAATGTAATAATATAGTTTGTTTGTATTTCAGTTACCATTTTCCCAAAAATCAATCACATTGTCTATAGGTAACATCTATATTGGTTTGATTATTTAGAATAATTAAGGGTCTACTTTTAAACCATTTATCAAGCCAAAATTCTATTTTTCCATGACCTGAGGTCCAAGAGATATAAGGTTCAGACGTGTCTTTTATGAAAAACAATCGCTTCCTTTGAACCCTTGTTGTTAACAGCAAGGAGAGTGTGAAAGTTTTTGCAATACACTGATCGCATAAATCGAGCCCATATTGTTTGATTCTCTCTTAACTTAAACCATAATCTACATGAAAATATGTCTTGTAATTCTGATATCTTTCTAATGTTTAAGCCACTGAAAGAGTAAGGTTTGGTAAGGGAATGTCTTTCAATTTGTTTAGCAGTCTTTCAATTCTGTCAATTACTGAATGAAAAAGGTTAAAGAATTGAATATGGTAAGATATGATAGACATGAACACATATTATATTAATACTAACCTGCCTCCAAATGATAGAGATGCATTATCTTAGTCATGAATTTTGTTTCTAATCGTATTCACTACATCATATTCTTTTAAATTTTAAATTTGACACCGAGGTTCATATCGGATTTGGGTCGACACTTGAGTTTGATATTCTTTTACTTAAATGTAAATGTGGTCCGTTTATTTTAGATTTAATAATTTGGATACATTTATATTGGTGAGTTATTTTTATCTATTTTAATTATTATATTTTGACCGGATCGAACCGAAATATTTTTTATTAAAAATTTAAATCCAACTTCGTCCGTTTATGAATTATAATTTTAATATATGTATTCAACTGGTTATATAGTTGGATCTGAAAAACCAATCGGATTGGACCGATTCGAATTCAATGTTGAAATTCCAACTTAATTTTTTTACATTAACTTAAATTATATACTAATTTCACTAAAAAATCTAATTATATAATTATAAATTCAGATTCAGTATCGATGATATGAACGATTAAATTATTTAAAAAATGAATTTTAGTTGTCTATTTTATTATACGTGTGGAACGAGTAGTTGTTATATTAATATACAAACGTGAATGGATTACGATAAAATATAAATAATTCGGTTTATAAATTTTGGTAAATAAACGATTTAAAATCTATTCGGATGATATGACGAAACATTAAAAATATATCCACCTATACAAATATAAAAATGAGCTAAATATATCAATAACCACAAATATATTGTTACATAACTAGTTGTTAAAGATATAATTAGTTAAAAAACTTAATCTAATTTGAATAAGATCTAGTTTCTAGTTGTTAAAGATATAATTAGTTAAAGAACTTAATCTAATTTGAATAAGATCTAGTTTGTTATAGACAATATATAATCTAATATTTTTAGATTATACAGATATACTTTGTACAACTATAAATGGTTTTAACTCAATAAATAAATGATTAGTTTTTTTTATGTCGTGTTTTATGGAACATTTTAGATATTGGATCTCCATTCAATGTATTTAAGCGGATTTATACTCATTAAAATGGCATCGTCTGTGCGAACCGACTGGTATCCATGAGATTTTTATCAAAAAAACTTAGGGAATAAAAAGAAAAAAATGGAAAATTTGGAGCAGGAGAATACTTTGTACGTTGACATGGAAGATAAAAACGAACAAATCGGTGAGCAAGATCCACCTCCTATCATGAAAATTGCCAAACTTGTAGATTTACAGCAGCTAGTAAGGTAATTACGAGAGAAACAAGTTAACGAAATTGAAATGATGCATGAGATGATGATCACTAACCCCAGTCAAAAGTGAAGTCCAAGATTCAACGTAGTAAAGATAATGTTGAAGAAAGAGAAGATGAAGTCTATACAACCAGTTCCATGATGAAATACCGCCACAGGAACGTTACAAACCGACCCAACATCCTTTTTAAGAACAAGACATATACTGCTAAAGATAATTTTGACTGGGGATCGTCTAGTAAGAGCGAGAAATGTTATTTCTATCTTCGCAACATGAAGAAGAGAAATAAGATCATACATCAATGGACATAAGTGAGAAGAGAAGAGAATAATAGGTTTGAGAGCACCATCCCACCAAAGATGGTAAAACTGGGAAAAATAGTCTTGACAATTGATCCATCGCTCTAGAATAAATGATCACATATTCTTTCATCACATTCTATAATAAGCTAGATCTATCAACAAACACCAACATCGCAACCATGGACCCATCTCAATCACCAACAAATCCTAATAATCCAACAGTTAGTCTCGTTAAATCATCAACTGGACCTAGTGGTCTAGTCGGGAACTTAACAAAAATTTAAACAAGCCTTAACGGATCGGCAGAGGGTCCATCCCAATTACTAGGAGTATCACGCATAATCGATTCTAGCAGAATCATGCAGTCGCACTACCAACCTACTATAATATGCCCCAAGAATACACTTAGGCATTGGTAGAGATATATGTGAATAACCAACAGTCAAATCCATATTATGTAGCATCAACACCAGGGCACAACCCTAATAGATAACAATCAATGTTTCAAAACAAAAACAAAAAATTTAAAGTTTCGGTTGATTAGTGTCTCCCATGACGATAACATGAATATCCTTTCATATGGCAGGTAAATATGAAAAAATCAAGAATGAAGATGATATGCAAGATGAATCCCTATTTGTATTGAACATCTTACACAAAAATCTACAATTAAACTTCAATAACCCATAAGATGGACAAGTATAGTGGAAAAGAAGACTTCGATCATCATGTTGGAAATATACCATTAATTATTTTCAAGCATTTGTCTTAACAGTAAGAGGAAATGGATTGACTTGATTCAACAACCTTCCAATGGGTTGTATTACAAGTCACATTTTTATTCAAGATACTAAGTAAAAATAAGAAATAACAATTATTCAATCACGTGAAATTGTTTTTTTAACATATAAAGTTTACATATTATGTGTATTTTTATGAATCTCATGCTTTATTTTACAATATGTTTTTTAGACTAATCCATTTAGATCTCAAGTATATAAAGGTATCATAAGTGAAGTAAAATTACCATAATCTAATCTTTTTAAAAATATTGTTTACCAATTACGCAATCATATATATGTATATATATATATATATATATATATATATATATATATATATATATATAATTTCTTTTACGTGTGAGATTTGTGAGTTGTGTATAGAATTTAAATACATAGAAGATTGATTTAGAAAGAAAATACAAACATTTAATCATTTTTAAGATGTTGGTGTTCGAGTTTAATGAATTAAGAATCCAAGTTTATTATAGTATGAATGAGTAATAGAGATAATTCGTTATTACATGACTAATCTACTACAAGATCCATATGACATTTTTTTTTGCAATGGACGACATTTTGTAAATATTTTTCTTTCATTTACACGTAATTTACTCCTAAAATATACTATGATAATGATAAATCTATAGAAGTCTTTGACTCTCAAAGATGTTAAAATTATCATATTGAAAACTCTTAATTATATCAAATAATGTGTCATAATTGATATTAGAAGATCGATTAATATCATCTTTCAGTCAATGTTTGATCCTTTTTGTGGATCTTCTTTAATCATGCCAGCAATAAAAAAACACAAAAATATTTAAATTCATGAAAAATATATTAGACAAGTTCAACTAAGGGTCACAATGAGTAGCGCATCATATAAATATAAATTTATATTTTTTATGATCATAGAATGTGAGAATCCATAAATATTATTCATAAAAGACCTTGGTAAAGGTCACAATGAGTAGAACATCATAAAAGTGAAAAATATATATGTTTTTATGATCATAGAATGTGAGAATCTATGCAATATTATGCGCTATTTTAAACCAATAATATAATATGTTATTTAGGTTTTCAATAAATATATTTATAATCTAAAAAAATATGGTTGAACCAATGTAAAGATTAAAAAATTAATATTATAAATGGTTAAATTATTCAAACAAGCAACACCGGAATAACACAATATGTTATTATTATTTTTTAATATTTTTTACAAACTAGAAGAAATATATTTGCTTATAAAATTGATAATATTATACATGTATCAAGAAAAATAAATAATCATTATTTTATGATCGATAACTCTACTCAACCATTATAAAAGCAGTTGTAGTATCATTGATGCGACATTACTTTCAATGTATAAATTACAAAACTATATCTTATATCATTCAAATTTATATGTTTCATATTGTTTAATCGAGTGGTATATCGAGACATGATATTTCATTTATTAATTTTTTATTTTTATTGGTTTCATCGATCTCTGAACATAGTTTTAATTAACATATAGAATATATATCACGATATGAAAAGAACTAAATAAAAAAATAAAAAAATAATGTTATTCATGAATGAAAACTTAATTAAGTAAATAATATTTCATAACTATTTTTAAAATTTTAACAATTGTGTACATAAAATCAACGATCACTTATGAGTTCTCGTCAAATTAGCAAGTCATAGACGAAGGGCTGAGCCTCTGGTACTAGTTTCCAAATCTTAAAAGTTTAGAAATAGAATACCGATGCGTAAGTATATTCAATAAAGAAAACAAAATTATGTTAATTATGTTGTTGTGTATGTAGCTTGTAGTTAGGTTTGTTGGTAGTAAGTGGAATATTATGTATTTACCTAGTGGAAAATGAATACAATATGAGACCAATACTTTGTTACTAGGTAAGAACTTATGCTAAAAACATATTCTCACTTAGATGTTCCAAACTGATCGAGCATTGAATAAGCTTGGATATGACGCTGATGTTACTTTTACAACACCACAATGTGATAATCTCAAGTAGTCTATCAAGTTGTCGTTACATGTAACTAATAATGAGTGAGTAAGAAGTAGTTTTAGCTAGCTTGAAATTTACATATACTTTTGGAACAAGGTGCATCTAGATCATTAGCGATTCATAATAATAAATTATGTTATAAATTAGAGTGATTTAAACCATATTTTTATCTTTTTTCTTTGGAATCTATTTTATCATATTTAGGTCTTTTTAGATCGACATTGTCGCGTGCGTACCCTTATTATTTTAAAATTTCTCTCTTTAGATTATATTGTCATATTTGTGTCATATTTAACAAAATTATCATATTTATTCTCTCATTATGAATTATATTTGAAGTAGTAAAACATATTTAACGACTAAAACATGTTAAGCAAAAAAATAACTTTATAACCAATCAACATGAGTGAAAAATAGATTTGATATTTATCTTAGTGGAAATGGACGAAGGGAAAAAATAAGATAAATTTTATTTAAGAATGATACATATATGACACTCTAGAGAACAAGATAAAAATAAGACAAATTTCAAAGAACAAACACAAAAATATGGTTTAAGATAATTAGTATACATCATTAAATGAAAAACAAAATAAAAATGATATGCAATTCTGTCTAAAGATTTGATGTGCTACGTACACAATTATTTCAAGTGATGTCTTGCACCATATGAAGTTGAATATCTTTGATATACATTAAGATTTATATGATATTTATTGTGGTTTCAAAACTTAATTTGTAAAATCTTTTTTAAGAGTTATTATTGGTCTAAAATAGAGTTAGAGGCAATTAACTTCGTGAAAAAAAAAAATGATAATTCAAAATTTTAAAAGGTCAATCAGGCTACATACAGTTTAGTTGGGTACTATTTTAAGCCTTATAATTTTTATCATTGGAGACTTGATTTGGCTGGATCATTAGATGTTGCGATATGAACTTGAAAGTTTATTTTTATGGTTGTGGAATACTTTTCAAAGCATATAAAAACTTGTATGCTTAATCTTATCACATCAATCATTGATATTTTTTAAAATATGATTATTATTTTGTGATATATACTTCCAAAGATATTTACTACATACGGTGGAAGTTAATTTCAACACTTGAATGAGTTTTGTAAGAAGTATAAGATCAAACATTATTATTCTTTTTCTTTTTATCCTCATACAAATAAATTTGTTGAACTCATAAACAAAACTATTATATTTAAATCAAAGTTATAATAAATAAGGTCCAATGAGGATGGTAAAATGATGTATCATGTTCAACTTTATGAAATATAACACATTTTGTTTTATGGAACTAAGGACACAGTTTAACAAATGTTGCTATTACTAAAAAACCAAATTGATATGTATGATGACGGGAGAATAATTTAACAGCTCCTTTTTAGTTCTTCTTGTTGAAAAAAGGCACGTGGAATTTTTTCATAGTGCAAAACTAATACCATCCCAAAGTACAATATTTTTTTTCCCGTAAAGATTTAGTGTTAAATAATGTTTTCAACATACTTATCATAAAGAAGTTTGTAAATTTTGAGTAAATTGGAAAGACCTTTATAAGGTCAATCGACGTACATGATTATGTATGTATCATCTTAAGACTACCGATGGACAAAATATCAAATATTTTAAGAATAATAAACATTTAAAAGTATATTTATAGCTTTTAGAGTAATTTGAAATTTTATAAATTAAAGGTATACTTGTTTGGGTACTTGTCTATTAACCAATATCAGTGCTCCATCTATTTTTCCAAATAATTTTGGAAACGAAGTGATTGTGTATTAAAAAATATATTATATCTCATCATTAACCATGTCATTCTTATCTCATGGTCGTGAAGAGCTCACGTGATGTTGTAAAGCTACATCAGTTGGTCAAATATATCGGGTGTAGATGTGCGTCATATGAGTATATATGAATTATAAATGATGATAACATAAATGCAAATCTTGACCATGTAATAAGAACTTGTGAAATTTTATATGACTTGAACGAGTAACGTGGTATCATTTATTTTATTAGGCAACGATGTCTACGGTATAGAAACGAATTTTAAAAGAGGTATTACAATATATTAATTTATTGGATTAATAGTTTTTTGTTAGATATTTTTATTTATTTATAGTTCTTTATCAAATAACAATTTGGCTCAAATTCAAGAGGTAAGTCGACGTGATATTCAAGGTTTCATTTGAAGAATAAATAGGAGACATAATTATAATATATAAATTTAAAATTAGTTTTGAGGTATGACGTGAAAGTATGTAAATTGACCAAATTGATGTTGTTGTGGCGGTAGGATATTATGATTTTCTTGGATAATGGATTTTAGGTTGGTTAATTTTATTTGGTGGTTTGATGTGTTGTGCCAATAGAAGTTAGTTTTAAGCTCATTGAAAAAGTTTTAACATATATGTAATATTTAGCATCCTAATATATATTTTTTAATTTCGTGTCATTGTTATTTATGAGAAAGTATAACATATACCATGGTTTTGATATGATGGTGTTTTTTAACATTGTTTATTTTGTTATTTATTTTGTTAGTGGAATATTTTTTAATTCCCATTCTAAAATCTTTATATGAGCATCTTATTATAATAAGATGTTAAATATATTTTTTTCTAATTGTTTTCGAAACCTTTACATATATAATTATGAGGTAGTTGCATGATTATTATATTTTATTAAATATTTAATTCAAAATACACATGCACAACAAATTTTATAAAAATAATAATTAAAAATACTTACCATGCAAGATCAACTAGCTCGAGATGTGTGTGGTCGTTCTTGTTTAAAGAGTATGAAATGTATTTTTGTATATGGATTTGAGAAATTAATTGTGTTGCTCAGTTAATGTTGTTTGTTAAAAGTAATTTAATTAAAATGACCTTATTAACAATTGGTTGACATGGTGTTCACTAGTAGTATATCTTATATTTATTTTTCTAATTTTAATGATCAAAGCTATCAAACCTATGATTCTAATTGAGAAATAATTAGCGTGATGATATTGAAAAAATATGATAAATTAAATAATTTTTAAGTGAATGATAAAGTTTAAACCCAATAGTGTAATAATATAACACAACTTAACTATGACATGGTCTGGATTGATATTTTCTTTTGAGATAAATCTGATTCTACATTGGATTGAATCTCTTCACATGAATCTCAAGGCTACACCATCATTTTTTTTTTGGAAATGTTGATATAAGTGGTTTACCAAAATATCACATGTGTTCTCGTCAAATGGTTGAATTAATCTTGGAAGTAGACTTGAGGAAACGAGTTGTACAACACAAAAGAAAGAAACATGAAGACAAGTTTATTAAACATCATCTAATGTCTTCACCAATTTTAAGCTTGATACGTGGTGTTTAATAAATATTTCGCTAGCCAAGTTCTCTAGAATATTTGGAAATTTGAGATTTTCATTTCTAATGATGATTTATCTTTCTCCACAAATGATATAATAATTTTGAGTAGGATAATTGTTAGTTGACGGTACATTCACATAGTAAGTTTAGTAAAGTTTGGGACTACGAGTGACTTTTCATAACAAAAAACAAAAATAAATATTTTAGTTCTAATTTAAACGGTTAATAAGTCGAACAATGATAGTCATTCACAATTGGGTACAAATATTTGAAAAACATATTAGATTAGCATAAAAAGAAACAAAATTATTTCAAATACATAGCTCACATGTCAATGACTTCGTTCAATCTATTAAACGTTGAAGTCATAATCGTAGAGTTTTTATGAGACCAATAGCCATATCAAATCCTACATACTTTTTTTTATAAAAGATTAAATTTGAACAAATAAAATTATACATATGCTTGGGGGAACTCCCCTATCGCTAATGTAGGCTTAGTTAAAAAAAAAATGAAGATACATCAGTGTACCAAGCTAATACTAAGATAAAAAAAAATAGTCCTACAACCAATATTATGGTGAAAAAACAAAGTCTATGAAACAAATTCCTTAATAATAAGAAGCCTTACATTTCTAAGAATAAAAATAGATGATACAAAGATCTTCGAACAAAAATTAAAATACCATATGATATATGAAGCACAACAACCTAAGGGATAAGAAGACAACAAATATTACTGTTTACATGTTTAGTGTTATATACTAATGACATGTTTGTTTCCAATGATGATGAAAATATATTTCACAATATAAGTATATTTTTGTCATATAAAAAATCTTGGTGAAATATTTTAGGTGTTGAGAATCTAAATGGGTTGAGATCATTATCAAAGCATTATAGATTTGTCACAAAAAATTATAATAAAAGCATGTGACAAATCTATGGTATAGTAAAACCAAAAACTCATAAATGCATCAATGAAAAATATATGACATTTTGGTCTTAATAAATATTTTAAAATATAAATACAAATAAAAAAGATAAAAAAATTATAACTCAATTTTTCTCAAATTTATATATAATATTCATATATTTATCGTGTTAGATCGCTTAAGGTCATGTATATGTAAGAAATAAATTATAACATCTTAATGTATACCACGTTAAAATTGTATTATTATTTGGATACTCTCATCCTATTATATTTAATAGATGTTATCATGTTTAGAAAATTTATAGATTTAATTATTTACTTTAAATAATATTTTTAATATATATATATATATATTAAAATATTCAATAAAAAACAATAAACACATTATACATTAGAAAACAACATAAAATTATCAAATAAGAATAGGTCACAATATAACAGATTTCTAAATCACTTTTATAGATTGCAAAAATAAATAAAAATATAAAATTTGATTTTGTTCTTTGTATTAAGAGTTGAATATCTATTTTCGAGGAACGTAACATTTACTTTTAAAAATAATTAAAATTTACTAATTTTTTTTAATATATATCTTTTCTATATGCATTTTGTTAGAGATATAAGGGTCTAAGCTCATTAGCCTTCTATTTTATCTATAAATATAAGCCTATTCTTTATGTAATACATACACTTTTAAAATAATACAAAATCCTAGCTCCTCTTCTTTTTCTCTTTTGTTCTTTATTTAACATGGTATCGATGCCTGCAGTAATTTGACCGGAGAAGCGCATCGATCCCCCTGTTTCATAGATCTACCAGGTATTCAATTTTGTATTAGTAATGGATTTTGGTTTGGAATTGGATTTATTCATAAATATTGGATATGTTCGTTAATTTTGGATTTGTATTGGTATTGATCTTGACAGAGCATGTTAAAATTCGATAGAGAGTTGTATTATTGTTTTGATCTGTGAGTTATAATCTATTAAGTTATATTATTGTTGGATTTTGATTTTGTTTTGGATATGATTTTGTGTGGTTTCCAATTTTTTCTCTTGTTTTTCGATTGGATTTGTGTTGGAAATTTTGATCTGTTGTGTGCAACCCCAATCAAACGGTCTGATCGAAAGGTAAACGATGTCTGTTTTTGCTGAAATTCAGAGAGAGTGTTCGGGACATCCAATCCTTCAATCTGACTGGTTGGATTATGATTCGGTGCTACGATTCAGGAGAAATATCAACTGGAACAGACCCAAAGAGTGATTGGGACAGGTCGTAAAATAAGGGAACTCTATGTTTTGGAGAAACTCGAAGTAACAGATATGGATGTCTATAGTGTTGATAGTAAAAAAACATACTTGACTGATATTGCTGCCTCTGGTGTTGATTTGTCTTCGTTTTGTTTGAATCCTTCATCGTCTAAGTTTTATCTTTGACATTCTCGTCTTGGATATGTATCTGCGTCACGTTTAAAAATTTTAGTCTCTACATGTGATTTAAGTCAGCTAAACACTTGTAATATCTCGGATTGCAGTAGTTGTAAACTTGCAAACATTTTAGTGTTACCATTTAATGAAAGTGTCACCTTTTCTATTACTCCGTTTGATATTATTCATTCTGATGTATGTGGTCCATCTCATGTCTCCATAAAGGGTGGTTCATCCTACTATGTTTCTTTCATCGATGATTATACTCGATATACTTGTGTTTACATTATGTAATGGAGATCAGATTTCCTTGGAATTTATAGAGAATTTCAGGCACTTGTTAAGACTCAACATTCTACTGTAATAAAATGCTTCAGGTGTGACTTAAGAGGTGAATATACATCCAATGATTTTACTCAGTTACTTGTATCTGATGGTACCATACATCAGTCTTCTTGCATTGACACCCCTCAGCAGAATGGTGTTGCAGGAAGAAACATTGTCACCTTATTGAGATTGCTCGTTCTTTACTTTTATCTACTAAGGTTCTTACTATTTATTGGGGAGAAGCAATTCATACTGTTGTATATGTGATTGACCGAATCCCCCTGCTCATAATGCATGAATGTCTCCCTTTCATAAGTTATATGGACACTTTCCAGATTATTCTTTCTTACGAGTGTTTGGATGTACATGTTTTGTCCTTCGTCCTCATGTACAACACAACAAATTGGGCCCTAAATCCGTAATATGTGTTTTCTTGGGTTATGGTGTTAGACAGAAAGGTTATCATTATTTTGATCCCACTAGTCATAAACTTTATGTCTCTCGACATGTTACATTTCTTGAGCATATCCCGTATTATTGATTCCAACAAAATCACATGATATAATAAGTACCAAACTTCAGACTATTGATCCTTTTGAAATTAATAGTGACATACCCATTGATATTGATGTGTCAGCTCCTGAGACATTGACTATAGTTGATATTACCTCTGTTTCATCAAGGCCTGATTCACCTTCTTCTTTTAGTGAACCGTTAACTCCGCCCCTCAGAAGATCTACTCGTACAAGTAAGTCTACCAAACTACCACTCTTTCATAGCAAAAATACATGATTTATATGAACCTCGGGCGTTTAAAAAGCTGTTTCTGATCCTTGTTGGCAAAATATAATAGTCGAAGAGCTTACCGCTCTTTATCAGACTCATACATGGGATATAGTTAAACCTTCATTCGGTAAGCATATAATCAGCTCTTGATAGGTTTTTAAAATTAAAACAAACTCTGATGGGTCTATTAAAAGATATAAGGCTCGTCTTGTAGCAAATGGGTATTAAAAAAGTATGGTATGGATTATGATTAAACATTTTCCCCAGTGATAAAAATGACGAAGTTTGTACTCTTATTGCGGTTACATCCATTCGCCAGTGAAAAATCTTCCAACTATATGTCAAAAATGCATTTTTGAATGGTGATCTTCATGATGAGGTTTATATGACTCCTCCTCCAGGTGTTGCTCACCAACCAGGTGAAGTTTGTCAACTTAGGAAATCTTTATATGGTCTCACACAAGCTCCTCGTTCTTGGTTTGAAAAATTCTCTATGATTATTACTTCACTTGGTTTTCTTGCATGATTTAGTCTTTTTTATCAGATGTACGAGTGCAGGAAGAATTATTTTATCTTTATATGTAGATGATATGATCATTACAGGTGATGATATTGATGGTATTGAGACACTAAAATGTGATTTGGCTCAGCGCTTTGCGATGAAGGACTTGAGACTATTGCTCTTTTTTTGGTATTGAGGTGGCTCAATCTCCAAAAGGTTATATTCTCTCTCAGACAAAATATATATCTGATTTATTCGAGTGAGCGCGACATCTGATAACAGGATGGTAGATACCCCTCTTGAAACTAATGCTCGGTATTCTCCGACTAATAGTATTCCTTTGTAAGACCCAACTCTATATCGAACTCTCGTAGGGAGTTTGGTTTATCTTACAGTTACTCGACTAGATAAAGCTTGTGATATGCATATGGTTAGTCAGTTTGTTATTGCTCCTACATCCGTCCATTGGGGAACTGTTCTTCGTATATTGAGATATCTTCGTGACATTTAATTCCAGAGCATTTTGTTTCATTCGACCTCTTCACTTGAACTGTGTGCTTATAACAATGCTGATTGGGATAATGATCCTCATGACCGAAAATCTACTACTGGTTTGTGTATTTTTTTTGGAGATTCATTAATCTCGTGGAAAAGTTAGAAACAAGATGTTGCCTCTAGATCGTCTACTGAAGCTGAGTACTGTGTTATGGTCGTGACCACTTGTGAGATTGTTTGGTTACGATGGCTTTTTGCAGATATGGGAGTTAATATTATTAAACCTACTTCCTTACATTGTGATAACAAAAGCGTCATGCATATAACAAAAAAATCTGTTTTCATGAGAAGACGAAGCACATTGAAATAGAAACGATTCCATATGTTTCATCATATTAAAATCTCAAACCAATTTCCTTACTCCAATATTTGGTTCTCGACTTCTTTGAATATAAAAATTTAAAATTTATTTTATCAAAACCTCAACCAAATTTTCAATCAAAAGACTAGCTAGCAAAACAAATATTGTAGGTTTGTATCAAATTAAAAAGATAAAGGGTGTAATTCAAAAATAATTTAATAGTAAAGGGGGTGTATGTGTGCATATTTTTGTGCACATGTCAATGAGATTTTCTTTTGTAATGCTCCTTTCATAGCTTTAGCTAGCTTTGATAAGAGCTCTTACTCTTCTCTTTTAGTTTACTTTTTTTTGGCCAAAAGCTAAATGCACCAACCTTCTTTTTGTTTCCCTTTTTCCACTACGCCTTACAATGTACTAAAGTGCATACAATCATGGACGATAATTCTACGATCTCCTCTCTTCCAAATAAAGTATATTCTAGTACCTTTTTTAATTGGAACCACATTTGTAAAAAAATTACAACACGTTATTTTTATAGTAAATCCGTTCATTTTTATTATTACGTATAAAATAGTTTTATGTTAACCTAACACTATTTGGATTGGATCCATACTTCCCTTCTCTTTCTTCATTACCTTAGATTAGATGAAGTCGGTATGAAGTGGAAAGTGGAAAGGCCGCCCTCTAGAATCTAGTCATAAAATAGAGTGGTTTTGTGCTGCTGGGCAATAAATGACTGTATTTAGTTTGTGAAAAGCTAAATCATAAAGTGGAAAATTCCTAACTTAACTTTTTCTAGCCGTCCATGGTTGCACTGTAAAGCGGCAACAACAAGAAAAAAACACAGTGTAGTGCTTTTATTTAATAATAATGTTAAAAATGTTTCTATAAATACATGTTCGAGTTTAGCTAAATATGTCAAGCAATTAAATATATATAAATATACATATTATTTATAAGTTTATTATCTATTTTTACTACAATCTTAACAAACAAACAAATTAATTATATTTTATTTTTAAAATAATAAAAGAATTTATATCTTAATTAAAATCAAACTTCTATCTTTTTTAAAAAACGTACTCGGACTATATAAAAAATAGACCTTTAACACATGTATAATCTTATTTTTAAAATATATATGTTAAATGTTTACAGTAGAAAAAAAGTATATTAAAATAGTGATTCAATTTGTATACTTTAATTTCAAACGCATATGTTTAAAAATATGAGATGGCCAAAAAAAAAGAAAAAAACAAATAATATACATGTTAATTCATTTTGAAAATTTTGTAAGTGAGGTAGCAAAAAATATTGTCACATCATTTAACATGTGTTGGACTATTTTTTTAATGTATTAACTAAAAAATAAATTTAACATACATTTGACGTATCATTGTAGATTTTTTTTAAATTGAACTGATTTTTTGATTATTTTGGCTAAAATCTGACGGACAACTCGAGTAGTGTCGGTACATGGTCTATATACTGTCGGAATATGGATAAAGGATACTGCAGATACAAAGTTATAGTTCATTTGGAACGAGCGGTACTGCCATATTCTGACGGTATCAGTTTCAATAACTTCGAAAGTGCTCAAATCTGTATGTTTACAACCAATATGAAACAATAACATTAAAATTAAATTGATAACATTTGAAAGAAATATCATAACCAAATGCCACTAACACAATATTTTTTAAAAAACTTATATCATTACATACTTAATTTTATTGGTGTGTACACATTCATTTCCATTTGTTCCACTTTTTTTTTTCAACGGGTTCATGTTCACCGGGTGCATGAAAGGTTCAACAATCAAATCATTTAAAACGCTAAGAGAACTCCTCAGGGGCGGATTTAGGGGGGAGATAGGTATGCCCAGGACAACCCTAAGTCAAAAAAATAAATCTAGTATAATGGTTAAATGTTCTCATAGTATATAAGGTCTTGAGATCAATACCTAGCCAATACCTAAATATTCTAATTTATTTTACTTCTTTTTTATCTAAATGTTTTCAAGTTTTCTAGTAATATACTTGAGGTCATGAGTTCAAGACCTAACAGATGCCTAAATGTTTTAATTTATTTCACTTCTTTTTTATCTAAATGTTTTCAAGTTTTCTAGTATTAGACTTGAGGTCCTGAGTTCAAGACCTAGTGGATACCTAAATGTTTTAATTTATTTCACTTCTTTTTTTTACGTTCTTTTATTTTTAATTTTTACTCTATTTTCTCCTAACTGTACCCCATCTCTTTTCCCAACTTCTTCTCTTTAAGAAAATCAACATAAAACTACCAAAATCAAGTAAGTAATATTATTATTTACTATACTAATTTAAAGTGTTTGATTGAAAAAATTACTACTATTATGACATTTTTGCATATTTTATATTGATGAATTTGTAATATTTTGTTTGGAAACAATACTTTGTATGTAAGCAAAATTATTGTAGTGATTCTTTTTATTCAAATTATTGTCTTAAATGTATTTATTCAAATTATTGTACTGATCCTTTTATCTCAATGAATATTTTGTACCGAATATTCCAATAGAAAGTAATATTTTGTATATGAAAATAATTAAGCAAATTACTGATTCTGTAGCATATTTTATATCGATGTATTTGAAAATGGCTTATTTTTTAGCATATTTTGTATTGATGAATTTGTAATATTTTTATACTATATTTTTACTTTTAGATTTATAATTTATTGACCACAAACTATGGTTATTAACTATTTGGTACTTTTTTTTACTAACACGATGTAGTTCATCATTTCAAGACTTTAATTTTCCTTTTAATTTTTATTCATTGATTTATAATTTATGGACCGCAAATTGTGTTATTCATTTTAATATTTTTACACTAAATCACTTGTGAGGTTGACAAGATTTTATCCAAATGACTTTGGATATAATAGTGATAAGGAGTTGTCTAGCCAACTCGAGACGTATACTGCATGTGTCAAGATAGTTGATAACATTTCTAATTTGAAAAATATATCGGATCTATGTAAGAATCTTGTTCGTACCAAAAAGTACAAGATATGTAGATTTGTGTACGCACTTTGGAAGTTAGCTTTGTCCTTACCGGTTGCTACCGCAAGTATTGAGTGAATTTTTTCTCGTATGAAATATGTGAATAATTAGTCGAGAAATAAGTGTTTTCTACATTGATGATCTAGATATTTTTGGGCATACCTTAAATTTTAGTTCTGGATCCGCCCCTGCCTTTTGTGCTGCATCGTGCCAGAGGTTGGAGATTAATAATTTTGAATCAATTTTGAATACTTACACATGATACAAACTTATTCACATCTGCATGCCCACGATATCGTTTTGGTTTGATTCATATTGATGGTTCCAAAGATTTCTTAGATGGTTTATATGTCAAAGCAATGTTCGTAAGAGGGTATTTTAGAGACAGAAATAGACAACTAAAATAATAAGGCAATGATTTATCATTTTTCCAAACATGGATGATGCTTTATATAGTACAAGTGGTGGGTCCATAATTTACATAATTGCCTCCTCTCTTATGGACACTTTAGATCATATTATTTTACTCATCTTAACCATAATTAATATTTATTACATTAAGAACCCTCAATATTACATATATATATATATATATATATATTGGGTTTTTACAATATTTTATTAAATTAAATTAACTCATTTATTTATCCAAGATGTTTTATTCTTCTAAATCTTATCTTCTTTTATCACATATCACAAATATATAATATTTTTTATTATTTCATAAAAAATTATGTTCACCGTTGATAAGGAAAGATATTCCTCAAGGGCCTAAATACAATTGATAGGGACTAAAGTGATAAGTTCTGTAAATATAGGGTCAAATTAGGCTTTAGGAGAAATGTAAAGGGTTGAACTGCAAATATACCATTATGTAACCGTTTCTCTAACTAACTCACTCAGTCTATTTAAAGAGGCTGAAGAAGTTAGTTAGGCCTATGAAATAATCAGAAGCACTTTTCACTTCCTAAAATTCTCTAAGTAGATTTGTGTTCTTGATTTTATCATTTCAGCTTTAATTCTTACCAAATTGGCGCTAGAAAGAGGGGGCGAGGATACCTTGATCAACAGATCAGAAATCGACGTTCGAATTTTCGTTTTGCAAAGTTTTTCGTTCGAATTTTCATATTTTGTTTGATTTTTCGCTGATTGAAGATGAATCCAGAGGAAGGTGACAATCCATCCGTTCGCAAGGCTATGGAAACACTGAAATCCGATCTGCAAGAGGCAGGTAAATCGATTCCAACTCAATCAATCCAATTTGATTTTGAAGGAAAAATGAATGAGATGATAAGGAAGGTGGCAGAGCTTGACGAATTGGTAAAAAAGAAGGGAAATAATGATGGTGCTAGGCTTAGGTCTAAGATAGTAGGGGGCGATCAGAATGATCAGTCGGATCAGTCGATGGACGATGGCGATGATCACTATGAACAGCGTAAAACACGTTCTGAGCAAAAAAAAGAGTATAGCGGGATAAAGAGGAAAGAAAAGTTACAAAGGCGACTGTATGTAAACTCTAGTGATGAAGAGGATTTCGAAGATTCTGAGTCTGATGAAACACCGAGGTACGAACGCTCTCGAGGCCGTTCAAGAGGAGCAGAGCGTGAGCTCCGGCCAGCTAGGGTGTATAAGGAAGGAAGGAAAAAGAAAGCGAAGCGAGTATATTCACCTCGGAAATATTCGCCTCGGAGATATTCGCCTCGAAAATATGAAGGTGAGTCCAGCTTATATGCAACTGTGGGGATGAGAAATGAGGACCAGTATGTTCAGGGAGTCGACTGGAGGGACTCACCATTGATCAGGGAGATCAGATCTGTGCCGCTTCCGAGGCGGTTTGATATTTCCAAAGTTGATAAGTTTGATGGGACTCAAGATCCCGATGACCACATAGAACAATTTAAAAACTACATGACTAATTTCGAAGATGACGATAAATTGGTGTGTAGAGCTTTCTCTCAGACATTTAAGGGAACTGCGCTGAAATGGTTCAACAAGATTCCTAAGGAGTCAATTGCAAATTTTAGAGGCTTCTATACCGCTTTCCGAAGACAGTTTGTGGGAAGCAAAGAAATGAGAGCCAATGGAGACACAATAATACAATGCAAACAGGCTGTGGGAGAGAAGTTAAAGGATTATACTAAGAGGTTTGTGTCAACAAAGGCTGAATTGGATGATTGTGAAGAAAGTGTGGCTATGGCGGCGTTTAGGCAAGGGCTGTTGCCTGGGGATTTAGCCGATGAGACTACGAGGCGCAGGGCGTTAACATTTGGAGCTCTTATGGCTCAGGTTGAGGATCAGATTAAGGTCGAAGAATCGACGCGGGTTCGAGGAGGTGCTAATACTGTTCAGAAAGGGAGTGGACAATCTAACACATCGAACAACAATCCCTCGCGTCCGAAGAACAATCAAAATGTATCTAACCGAGGAGCTTCGAACTCGTATCAAGGGGGATATAATCAACACAACTCTAATAATCAACAACAGTTTAGATCCAGATCGAATGTGTGGGTGAGGCCAGATTATTATGCGGATCTGACTGAAAGCGTGGCTTCGATATATGAAAAAACGAGGGGAACAATAAATTTTAGAAAGCCACCAGCGATTAACAGGCCAAGAGAGGAGCGCAATAATAAGTTCTGCAGGTATCGTGATGATGTCGGCCATGATACAAATGATTGCATTGCTCTAAAGAAGGAGATGCAAATTTTGATCGAGAATGGAAAGTTGCTGGAATATGTCAGGAAGAATGCTAAAGCGGCAGCTCCGAAAATTGGTAATCCTAATTCTAAGAAGGAAACTGCACTGATGATTTTAGATGTTGCAGGTGAGGGGGATGGTTTCGATGTGGCTTCGGAATATGTCGAACCAAACCCCAGTCGACTTTTGTTAATGTCAATAGATGAACCGATGCGTCAGGGACGTGTTCGAGATTTGTGTGCCTTCTTCGAATCACTTACAATATTTGGGGGAGATTCGATGACCAACAACACTAATAATTCGAGGAAGAGGCATATAGTGAACTTAACACGACAAATTGAAGGAGGCGCATCGGCACACCTAAGCAACAGAAAGGATGTGCCCTTTATAATTTTCGATGGGGATGATTTAAGGGGGATTACTGGGCCACATGAAGATGCGGTGGTCATAGGATCAGAAGTATGCGGGGTGGAGATTCGACGAGTGCTGATTGATACAGGGAGCTCTGCTAATGTGCTTTTCAAATCAACATATGAGAGATTAACTGCTCCGCCTCGAATAGAAAGATCAGAAAGGACTATCATAGGGTTTACTGGCGCAACAGCAAATGTGATAGGAGAGTTCGAGGGTGAAGTTTCTTTGGGAAAGGGGCCTTTCAAGAAGAAAGTACAAGTACTTTTTGTGGTGGTAGATTGTCCATAGGGATGGCAATTCGGGTGCTGTCCGGCCCGACCCGGCCCGAACCCGGCCCGACCCGGCCCGAACCCGGCCGGGTTTTGTCCGACCCGAACCCGGCCGGGTTTTGTCCGGCCCGAACTTAGATCGGGCCGGGTTCGGGTTCACAAATTGTAACTCGCAGCCGGGTCGGGCCGGGTTTGGGTTTCTAATTTGTCCGGCCCGTTCCGGCCCGAAAATCATAAAATATATATAAAAATAATATTTTCATATATAATAAAAATAATATATTTAAAAAATAAATTAATATATTTAAAATAAATTAAAAATATTTAAAAAAATATTAAAATTAATGTCCGCGGGTCGGGCCGGGTTGACCGGCGGACATTAGCGGACGGGCTCGGGTTTGAAAATATGAGCCCGGGAACGGGTCGGGCCGGGTTCGGGCTCAGGTGTCAAAAAAGCGGGCTCAAGCGGGCCGGCCCGAACCCGGCCCGCGGACAGCCCATTGCCATCCCTAATTGTCCATCAAGTTACAACGCTATTTTTGGGAGGTCGTGGTTGGCTAAAATGTACGCTGTAGTTTCCACAGTTCATCAATGTTTGAAGTATGTGATTGAGGACCGAGTCGGCGTAGTTCGAAGTGATCAAAAGGTGGCAAGATAATGTTATGCTGCTGCATTTAGACTACGGGGCAAAAGTTCTGATGATCCGATGGAGAATTAACAGTTTGGGGGGTTGTCTTCTGATGGAGCAGATGAGGGAATTGATGATCCGAGGTCAACCCCGAGTTCTGTGGTGGTCAATGAGGAAATAGAAGAATATATTTTCGATAATGGCAGGGTACTTCGAATTGGGACCCTATTATCTTTATCGATGCGAGAAAAGTTGTTGACTTTTTTGTCTGAAAATTTGGATGTTTTTGCGTGGAGGTCTGAAGACGTAGTGGGGGTCCCAAGTGACATAATATGTCATAGTTTGGCGGTTGATCCGAAGGTCAAACCGATAATTCAAAAAAGAAGGGCCTTTTCATTGGAAAAATCCGAGGCAATAGTTGCCGAGGTGGATCGACTATACAAGATGGGCCATATCAGGGAAGCCAATTATCCGAGGTGGACGACTAATCCGGTAGTAGTGAAAAAGAAGAATGGAAAATGGCGAATGTGTGTGGACTTCACAGATTTGAATAGAGCGTGTCCAAAAGATCCTTTTCCGGTGCCTCGAATCGATGAGTTAGTGGATTCTACTTCGGGAAATAAAATCTTGACGTTTATGGATGCGTTTTCGGGGTATAATCAGATTCGAATGAATCCAAATGATGAAGAAAACACGACTTTTATCACTGACAGAGGATTGCACTGCTACAGAGTGATGCCGTTCGGATTGAAAAATGCTGGGTCAACATATCAGAGGCTGATGAATAAGGCGTTTGCTTCACAAATAGGGAGAAATATCGAAGTGTACATCGATGACATGCTTGTTAAAAGAAAAAGTGATGATGAACACATTGATGATTTGGAAGAGACGTTTTTGAATCTTAGAGCAATACAATTGAAGTTGAACCCAGAAAAATGTACATTTGGAGTTCGATCTGGCAAATTTCTGGGGTACATGATTAGTGAAAGAGGAATCGAAGTGGATCCAGATCAATTGAAGGATCTGATATCTATGTCTTCACCTCGGAATATCAAAGAAGTGCAAATGTTAACGGGCAGGTTAGCAGCTTTGAACAGATTCATTTCTCGTTTTTCAGATAAGTGCTTCCCTTTTTTCCAGGTGCTGCGTAGACCTAATAACTTTGAGTGGACCTCGGATTGTGAAGAAGCTTTTATGAAGATTAAAAATCTTTTGTCCTCTCCTGAAATATTGTCGAAGCCTCGAAAGGGTGAGCAGTTATTTTTGTATATAGCAGTATCGGATTATGCGGTGAGTGCGGTTCTGGTCAGTGAAGATACGAGAATTTCGAAGCTTGTCTACTATGTCAGCAAAAGTTTGGTTGATGCTGAAAAACGGTATTTGAAGCTCGAAAAATTGGCACTGTGCATAGTAGTGGCTGCAAGAAAAATGCGTCCTTACTTCCAGGCACATACGATTGTGGTTCGAACTTCATATCCATTAAAAAATGTTTTGCAGAAGCCAGATATCTCAGGAAGGATGACCAAGTGGTCTGTGGAATTAGGAGATTTCGATGTGTTATTCTCTCCTCGAACAGCTATCAAAGCTCAAGCTTTAGCAGATTTTTTGGTGGAATTCCACTCAAGCAGATCCGAAGAGAAAGATGGTGAAAAGGTGAACGAGAATCCGACGTGGACAATACGAACTGATGGGGGATCCAGTAACAAAGGGTCGAGTGCAGGAGTTGAGTTGGTGGCACCAACATGGGAATTTATGTTTCAAGCTATAAAATTTGGCTTTCATGCTTCGAATAACGAAGCTGAGTATGAAGCTGTGCTAGCAGGATTACGGTTAGCAAAGATTTGTGGAGCGACATTTGTGCGCTTGGAAACAGATTCACAGTTGGTAGTTAACCATGTTAAAGGAGTATCGGAAGTTAAAAAAGAACGTTTGGTTTTGTACTTACAAGAACTTAGGGGAATGATGGCACAGTTTGAAAATGTTGAAGTGGAGCATATTCGAAGAGGTAGTAACACAATGGCTGATTCTTTGGCAACAATGGCTTACTCTGAAGAATATCCGTGGATCATTACACAACCATCGCCTTTGATCATACCAAATTCTGAGCAGTGTGAAGTTGTTAATGAGATAGTGAAAGATCCGATGTGCGCTCGAGGAGATTGGAGGTTTGACTTGTTAAACTTTATTTCGAAGGGAATTTTACCTCTTGATAAACACTTGCTTAAGAAAATAAAGTACAAAGCTCTTGGCTATGTGATATTGGATGGGGTACTGTACAAAAGGTCTGCGTCGAAACCTTTACTACGATGTTTAAGCAAACAAGAGTCTCAGGACATTTTATCCGAACTGCATGTTGGGGATGGATCAGCTCATTGTGGATTCAAAGCCTTAACGCGTCGGGTATTGTTGGCAGGATATTATTGGCCTACTATTATGCAAGATGCCAAGTTGTTAGTTCGAAGTTGTGATACTTGCCAAAGGTATGCAAATTTAATACACAAACCAGCAGTACCCCTAATGACAATTTCAGAGGCGGTTCCTTTCGATAGGTGGGGGATTGATTTAGTGGGACCATTACCTATGGCTTCTGGTGGAAGACAGATGATTATTGTTGCGGTTGATTATTTTTCGAAGTGGGCAGAAGCAGAACCCTTAGCTGGGACAAAAGCTAAGGATGTAATCAAGTTTATTCAAAGTAACATTTGCTACCGTTTTGGAGTACCTCGAAAAATAACGACGGACAACGGTCATCAATTTAATAACAAAGAAATGGACTCTTTTTGCTCTTCGAAAGGGATACAGCAATGCTTTTCCACTCCTTTCCACCCCCAGGCAAATGGACAGGTGGAAGTTACAAATAGATCTATTTTGGATGGTTTGAAGAAAAATTTGGCAAGAGCAGTATGGAAATGGCCAAATTATCTTCAAGAGGTGCTATGGGCATATAGAACAACCCCTAGAGAAGCTACAAAAGAGACTCCTTTCTCTTTAGTATATGGAATGGATGCTGTGTGCCCTGCTGAATCTACATTGCCTTCTTATAGACTACTACAATATTCCGATGCGGATAACGATGAAGCTAGAAGGGTGGAGCTTGATTTGTTGGAAGAAAAAAGGGTCAAAGCACATTTGAATGTGATCCATTATCAAACATTAATGAGGAGCAGGTACGATGCTAAAGTTAAGAGGAGAGAATTCAAAATTGGCGATCGAGTATTACGAAAAGTATTTCTTCACACTAGGGATAAACACCTCGGAAAATTGGCCCCAAACTGGGAAGGTCCTTACGAAGTCAAAATGAGGGTCAAGCCAGGTTCCTACAGGTTGTCAGATCGAGAAGGGAGGATGCTCAAACATCCTTGGAATATAGAGCATTTAAAATTTTACTGTGAGTAAATTCAAACTTCGAATTTTTGTAAAACAGACATACTCTTTCCTTATCTGTTGGCCCAGAAAGGTTTTAATGAGGTGTCTGTTTAATATTGAATTTTTTAATAAAATTTCTTTTGGCCATTGGTTGTTTACTATGATGAGTGATTTATTATTTTGGTAACTTGGCAAAGATTGATCATCTTTGAAAGTTGACCAAGAATAATTTTCCGAAGCAATAGCTTTGAAGAAACAACCAAATTTTCGAGGTGCCACGTCTTATGAGTGCATCTAATTTTCGAGGTGCCACGTCTTATGAGTGCATCTAATTTTTGAGGTGCCACGTCTTATGAGTGCATCTAATTTTCGAGGTGCCACGTCTTATGAGTGCATCTAATTTTCGAGGTACATCCATTAATAAATACGTTTAATTTTCGAAGTGATAAATTTAAATAAGTACATCAGAAGTTTAAGATAAAATTTTAAGAGGAAGAAAAGATGCTTGTTCATCGGATTAAACACGAAGTCTACAAAAAGGTGAGAATTACTTAGCCAGATACACAAAAAACAAACATGATATGCCTAGACTATTAGGCATCATCTTCTTCTTCCGATGACTCCTCTGAAGCATCTTCTTCTTTGGAGGAACTTGGTGGCACTTCGAATGCTTCCCTTGGGCGACTTTCTTCAGGAACTTGTTTCCAAAGGTTCGTTAAATCCAACCTTGGACAGGCAGCATGAACCTCTCGAAGAATTTGAATAGCGGTATCAATTTGAGCTTTCTTGATACCTTCAAGCATTAAAGAGCCAACAACGGCCTCGGCCTTTTTAACGGCAGCATTCTTTTCTTCCTCAAATTTTGTTCGAAGCATAGTTAACTCAGTTTGGCAATTCCCCAGCTTCTCCTGAGTTTCTTTAATAAGTTTCTCAGCATCGGAAGATTTTTGCTTTGCCTCGGTAATTGCGGTGGAATGTTGAGAATTTAAGTTTTCAAGAGCTTGTCGATGAGAAGCCTCCAGAGCTTCGACTTTTTCTTTGTGCTCTTTAGCAAGTTTGTCTTTTTCAGCTTCGAATTTTTGAAGTGCCTCTGTTTTCGAAGTCTTTTCGAACTCTATTTCCTTTTTACTCTTGATCAATTTTTGTGCAAGAAGCTCCAATTGTGCATGTGAATTTTTTACTTCTTCGCATAATTTGTTGGCTGCGGCACTTAAGTTTTCAAAAGGATGAAGGATCGAAGTTACCTCATCAGATTTGTTTGAATTGGGAAAGATTGTTGGTCGCTGACAGACAGGAACGATGGTGTTAGATGTCGAAGCCATAGCAGCCCCAGTAGAAGTTGATGGAGCAAAATTGGTAGGCTGAGAATCATTGCCAGTAAATGCAAAATCCCCGCTTGAATTAAAGTTTTCAAGGTTGAGGTAATCATCCACTTGACTATCTCCTAGTGTTAGTCCTCCATCAGGGTTCTCTTCGATAAAGGTTTTCCCATGCACCTCGGAAGCTAGTACTTCCTCTAGCATATCAGCCTCGTTCTTCTTCTTGGGTGTACCAGACTTGCTCTTTTTCTTCTTTGAAGAATTGTTTTTTTTTCTTTTTTAGAACAGGTTCATCTTCTTCGGAAATGGGGGGAAGCTGGGGTGCAGATGCTTTTCGCTTTCTTTTAGTCTTCGAGGTGTTGGAAGATTTAGCCTTGATTGCTTTGGGTTTCTTGAGGGTTTGCTTCCCTTTCTTTTTTAAAGGTAAGTGGCTGTCACTTCGATTCCGGGTCGGAAGATAGCATTTCCCATCTGGAGCAAGTATCCTCTGAACTGCTAGGATGGGATCTGGGGGCACCATCGGATCTTGAGGGAAGTCAGCCCCTAACGATATACGCCAGAGATGGCTGTTGACGAAGTTAATAGGCTCAAATGCTGAGTGAAAGCCATTTCCCCAAGACTTTTCTGCCCACTCAGCCATTTGTTGGAAGATGAGCTTGGCTTCTTTTCGACGACTCTTGAACCGCCTCAGAATTTCTAAGGAGAGACAAATAGTTGGTTAAATAAATTGATTTAAAACAATTAGATAAATAAAGGAAGGTATCACTTACTGCTATCTCTCCAAGTAAGGGTGAGTTTGGAAGGATTGGCATCGGAAATTTCTTTGCCGTTTTCCCAGGCTCCTGATAGGAAGACGAATCTTTGCTTCCAGAACTTATCAGCTTCGAGGAGGTCGTCGACAATCTTTAAATCATCTTCAAGAGTTAGGTAATAAAACGGCAGAACTGGGCCATTCGAAACTTTGGTTACTGAGATGAAGTCCTCGATTTCGAGGGGAATGCCTCCAAGCCTCGATACCATGATTGCTGAGAATAAAGTAAAAAGCAAGTTGGGAGTGACTTGTGTTGGACACAATCTGTGGATTTCGAAGTACCTCACTATCATCGGATCAAGGGGAAACCGAAGTCCCCAGTTGAAGAGCTCAAGGTACACTACTAGCTCATCTTTCTGACAGTTTAGAGGTGTCTCTCCTTCTACTGGTAACCGAAGAATCATGTTATCGGTTAATCCCCATAACTTTCTGAGCTGCTCTTTCTCTGATTCGAGGTAGTAGCTGTAGGGTACATTCTTTAAGGCAAGAATATACCAGGCAGAAAGAGGTTTAAGATTTTCTTGAACTAAGGCAGCAACGCTCTCGGGAAGTGTAATAAGAGCTTTTTTCCCTCGAATCTTCTTTGGAGGAGCTACACCATCAGCCTCGGATTCCTCTTCGGCATCAGATTCAGTAGCTTCAATATCGTTTTTTTTGTTATCTTCATCAGTGACTTCATTAGAGCGACTTCGGATTTGAGTCTCCTGTTGAGTCACAGGAATTGGCTGACTACACTCTGGTGTAATGTCATCCACTTCTTGTGGGGGAGGAGAAGAGTTTTCTGCTTCTTCACCCATTGCTAGGAAAGGTGATTTTTTGGCACGTTTGACTTTGATAGCTTCGAATTGAGGAGGGAGTGTGTTGGATTGAAGGTCTTTTGTCGCTTCGACTTGAAGGACAGGTGATTTGGGTTGTGATTTATTATCAGTTGGTGGCTTGTCTAAAGTAACGACTTTAGATTTCCGATGAGGTCTTAGTAATGAAGAATTAGCTGGATTTCGAGGAGGAAAGGTTGTTGGGTTAGTCTCTGGGTTTGAAGCTAAGGGTGAAGACGAAGTGGCAAGGTTAGGGTCGAAATTACCGTATTTAAAAGTGGTACAGGAAGAGAGAGGACCGTTGTAGATCAACCCAGCAGCTTTGTATTCTTTGGCTCTTCGAGAAATGCAAAGGTAATCGTAGGCCCCGAATACTTGATTGCTAGAACCAGGGAAAGGAGGTTTCTTTGATTTTACTGGTTTTCTGGGTTTAGATCTTTTGTATTTGGGATATCTTCTCATACAATGGGTATCGATCTGAGAAGTTGCTTTGGTGGATGAAAAAGATGAAGTAATCTCAAGATTTATGAAGAACAGATTGAAGGTGGCTTGAAGAACAGGTTGAAGATGAAGAACAGGTTGAAGATGAAGAACAGATTGAAGATGGTTCAAGAAGTGATCTCTCTAAAAAGTTATTAGTGAATGAAGGGTTGGGTATTTATAGGATAAAGGAGTGACGTTGAGAATATGGAGAGGCAAAATCAGTGAGTTGCTATCATTGGGTGGAATATGAAACGAAAAGAAAACGTATAGTGTCATAGGTCTACTATTAAAGGTCTAATCAATCTATCAAGTAGGGATCAGAAATTTCGAAGTTATATTTCAAGTTGGCAAGTTCGAAGCGATTGGGAAATCAGTTTGCACTTAGTCACAAATTCGATGAGGAGTCACAGATCAATGAGTTCAATCATAATAAAGAGATAAAGTGAAGAAAATTGCATTGATTCGAGGTGAAATTCGAGGAGCTAATAGTTCTTATAAATGTCTGTATAAGAACTAGGGGGGCTACTGATAAGGAAAGATATTCCTCAAGGGCCTAAATACAATTGATAGGGACTAAAGTGATAAGTTCTGTAAATATAGGGTCAAATTAGGCTTTAGGAGAAATGTAAAAGGTTGAACTGCAAATATACCATTATGTAACCGTTTCTCTAACTAACTCACTCAGTCTATTTAAAGAGGCTGAAGAAGTTAGTTAGGCCTATGAAATAATCAGAAGCACTTTTCACTTCCTAAAATTCTCTAAGTAGATTTGTGTTCTTGATTTTATCATTTCAGCTTTAATTCTTACCAACCGTCATTGTTTCTTTCATTATGTTGACAAATTGCAGCAAACATGAACCACTGGTCGAAATACATATTATTTCATAGATATTAACAATATGTGTTGTTGAAAAAAAAATTATAAATTGAGATACAAAATATTTTTTATTAGTATATGTGGAGAAGTGAATGGTGAATTAGTGTAAAATAATTTTGAATAATATTGGCTTGATAATGTTGAATACAAGAATCGATAGTACAACACCAGATGTACACAAGAAGAATATTACAGTTGGAGAGATAAAATTTTATAAAATAGGGAACCATGCCATGATACATTTAATACTTAAATAAACTTATTACCAAAACACTCGATTACAACAATATGAAAACGATGGAAATACAACGATAATTTACGAAATCTAAATGAAAAAACTAGGATACAATCGTTAATCTATCGTCGTAACTTCTTCTTTTTTGTTGCGATGTGAACATTCACGTCATTAATTTTCCCTTCAATTATTATTTAGTGATATTACTCTTATAAAGTTCCAACGCAACTTGGTGTTCTTTGTATTTAATGTCGAAACCCTAGTATATTTTCAACCCTTCAAATATTTTCACTTAGTTTTTATGCCTTTCTTTTTGTGTGAGATTTGCGGTGGAACGACATGATTCGTATTGTAGAGATAATATATATATATATATATATATATATATATATATATATATAGCATACAACTACATTTAAAAAACGGGTCTTCTTCTGGCATAATTTTTGCTACTATTATGACGACTATGGAGTGATTTCATGACAAATTATGCTTGAATATGTACGGTATCAATTAAGGATATCATAATCCACGAAGACGTGTCAAATTACGACATGTATCACATTAGGATATCGTAATTCACCAAGAGTAACAAAGTATCGTTACATGTCAGATATAAAGACTTAAAATATAGTTTTTGTTTAAAAAATTAAAGTTAAAAGTATATGAATAAACAAAACAACATCGTAAAATCTAAGAAATGAAAAACAATAAATCCTGAAATATAAATAAAAAACCATGGTTAAATTATTTGCCTCACTTGCCTCTCGAACCCAATCTTCCTTATTATTGTTACGTGGACGAGTACGTTGATTTCACTCACTGTATTAATGATGTTTAAGAACTATGGTTGTTTTCTTTGTGCTTCTAAGATTTTAGTCAAAAGAGGCAAAGATCTTATAATTTTTTTTCTGAATCTTCATGGCGTCCACGGTTTCCGCAACCACTGCATAACACACTGGTCCGACATGGCACATCGGTATTGGATGCACTTGATGCATCGAACTCTCACGATAGTATGTCAGTGGTACATTGGGTTCGGCTAACCCATGTATATTTCATTGCCTCACCTTCATACTTTGTATAATATTGGCAAATACTTTATCTGTATTTGAATTCGTGATCAGTGTTTCGGATAACTTGAAAGTAACTTTGAATAATAAAATATGTTAATGTTAATTTATAAATAATTGAATACAAAATGATTGTAAAATAGTTTAAATGAGAAATATCATGCAAATTTGAGGTGTCGAGGATGGGTTAGGATTGGGGGTTTAGGTTCTTCCACCCACTTGGCCTATTGGTACGAGGAGTTTTCCCCGTATGTACTGTTATTGGGAATTGAATGCGGCAAAAACACGAATTAGTGCTACATAAAATGTGTATGGTTGGTACGTGGCTTCACCCCGTATGTTCTTGGCACTTTACCGACGAGGAGAACATACAAATTCCAACCCAACCCTAACTTTAAGACCCCAAATCAAAAACCAAATCGGCCTCCAACATAACTTGTAATCCTAAATCTAACACATTTACAAAAAAATATACCTTAAATAGCAACAAATAATGAAGAATTAGTTATAAAGTATTAAAAACGCTAAGAAAACATTTGAATAACATGGAATTAAATGAAAAATACTTACATAAGAGCCTTGAATTTAGTTCGAGTAATGAAATATTGGTCGTATGAGTCACTAAAATTTACCGGAAAGTTACTAAAAATAAAGATCACAATGAACAAGAATCCCAATGCCGACTCTTTCGTGGGAAATATAATATTGGACCACGCCACTTTAGCCTCCCATACTTTCATCTCATAGCCGGACTAGAGAAAATGATGAAGAGATTGGGAAACTCTTTGAGAATCCTTGAAGGGAGAATAAAGATTGATGACTAATATACTTGGCCAATAAAAAGGGAAGTGCAAAAACATACACACTAAGTGATATTATAAAGGAGATGACGACAATCCTTATATGAAAGCCTCCATGTGAGAGGGGGAACTTTTAGATATTTAACAAGAAGGGAGCCGACCTTGTACACTAAAATTTTGATGACTTCATTCCAAGGGTGCGGCTAACTTTGGAGAGGAATATGTGACATTTGGCAGAAATGATTGAAGTCCCAAGAGCGAGAATAAATCATCCAGACCATTTTTGATAAGATGGAGGAAATTAAGATTTTCATGACACAAAATCATTAAGTCATCAGCAAAATGAAGATTGACTATTTAGAGCTTATATCATTTTCAATGGAATTTTAATTTTTTAATCATTGCATTTTTTCTTAAGAATATTGGATAACACTTGCATTACGAGAACGAAAAGAAAAGGGGAATAATGATCAGATTGCCTAAAACCTCTCAATCCATGAAAATTATCGTTATGATCACTATTTATGTTAATATTGTAAGAAGTAGTGACAATAAATTGGCTAATCCAAGAGATATCGTTTCCAAGAAATCCATGGCAACAAAAATATCAAAAATGAGGTGTCATCGAATATTGTAAAAAACATTATAAGGTCGGTTTTAAGTGTAATCCTTTACATTTACCGTTCAAAATAAGTTTCAATACTTATTTATTTATTTGATGAATTTATTTTTATTTTTAAAAACAAATTAGTTTAGTTCCATACTGTTTTTTACTTTCTACAACATATATATAAAAGGGTAATCTACCAATAACCACCAAACATCAAAATTATTTACATATAACCACTCATGATTTGAGAAAATACTTAAAAAACACCTATGTTATTAAATTACTATGAAATTATCAAAATGGCTCAATCACAAAACATATGTGAAGGACAAACTTGAATGAACACAAGATTTAACGTGGTTCGACAATTGTCTACATCTACGGGCGCCGCCAGAGAAAAGAGTTTCACTATGATAGAAAAGGTTACAGATTTCAGATTGTGTTTGGTGTAGTCCTAGTAGTCTATTTATTGTGAATTAATAGACTTACTACACAATGGGCCTAATAGGCTCATACCACAAGAATAACACGATACTGTCACAACACTTAACTGTACTGCCGGACACAGTACACTGTCAAGGCACAATATCACTATCACAGACACAAAACTGTACTGCCGGACACAGTACACTATCAAGGCACTATTCGGCTCATTTACAACAAATATTCCTCTTGAGGCGAATATCATTTCTTCACTATCAACAAAGAAACTTCTCTTCTTCTGACTCACCAAATGCCCTTAAGGCATTCACTCTATACTGCGAACACCGATCCAGTTTAGGCACTCTCTAAACTTTCAAACTGATACTGCCTTGGTCATTATATCTGCTGGATTATCGTGTGTAGACAATTTCTTCACATCAACAATTCCCTTTGATATTATATCACGAATAAAATGATACCTAACATCTATGTGCTTTGTACGCTCATGGTACATCTGGTCCTTTGTAAGGTGTATGGAGCTTTGACTGTCACAAAACACTTTTGTAGTAGTCCTATCCAAGCCCAAACCTGCCACCAAACCTTTCAACCATAATACCTCTTTAACTGCTTCTGTTACCGCCATGTACTCTTCCTATATTGTAGACAAATCTACAGTAGCTTGCAATTGTACTTTCCAACTGATCGCACTCCCAGCTAGAGTAAATACATATCCTGTCAGAGATCTTCTTTTATCCATACCACCTGCAAAATCAGAATCAACAAAACCAACCAATGATCCTGCAACATCATTCAGTGATTCACCAATATCGGTCTTGTTAAAAGTTAAACCAATGTTCACAGTATTCTTAAGATATCGAAGTATCTATTTCACTGCCTGCTAGTGTTCTTTCCCAGGACATCCCATGTACTTGCTAACTACACTAACCGCATATGAAATATCAGGACGTGTGCATACCATAGCATACATGATACTACCAACTGCACTTGCATATGGAACCTTTGACATTTGTTCCAACTCAACATCGTCCTTGGCCGCTCCTACTGTAGACAACTTGAAATGAGTAGCAAATGGAGTGCTAACTCTTTTAGCATCAAACATGTTGAATCGTTGTAACACTTTCTCAATATAGCTTCGTTGAGACAAGTGTAATGATCCTAAATTTCTGTTCATGATAATCTTCATACCAAGAATTTTCTTTGCTCTACCCAGATCTTTCATCTCAAACTCGGCACTAAGCTGCTTCTTTAACTGCACAACGCGTGACATACTACAAGCACCAATAAGCATATCATCCACATACAACAACAAGTAAACATAAGAATAATCTGACATATTTTGATGATACACACAACTATCATATGGACTCCTCGTGAACCCTTTTGATACCATGAATGTATCAAAACGTTTGTACCATTGCCTAGGTGACTGTTTCAAACCATACAGTGACATTTTCAGCAGACAAACTTTGTCCTCCATATTAGGTTCGATAAATCCCCCTGGTTGTCTCATGTAGATTTTCTCATCCAATTCACCATGTAGAAACACAGTCTTCACACCCAACTGCTCAAGCTCTAAATCTTGCAAAACTACTATGGCTAACAAAACTCGAATCGAACTATGCTTCACCACTAGAGAAAACACTTTAGTGAAGTCGATTCCTTCCCTTTGAGTAAAACCCTTAGCAACCAGTCTTGCTTTGAATCGAGATGCCTCAACCCTTGGATTACCTTCCTTTTTCTTGAACACCCATTTACTACATATTATCTTCTGTCCTTTAGGCAAGTCAACAAGCCTCCATGTTTGATTTTTATGAAGAGATTCAATCTCTTCCCCCATAGCACTAATAATCGATCTCCCTCTGAACTCGCTATAGCTTCTCTGTAGCTACTAGGTTCATGCATCTCAACTTCTTCTGCAACTGACAGAGCATATGCAACTAGATTCGCATACCTTTATAGAAGTCTAATATCTCTTCTTTCTCTGCCCAATGCTATGCTATAAGGTTGTTGTTCTGGTTCATGCGCATCATCGTCACTATCATCCGATGCTGACAAAACCTCCTGATTCTGGATCCACCTCAGAACCACTTGAATTATTGGACCTGCTAGGAACTGATTCTACTTCAAGCTCCATTTGTTTACTCATAACCGATCCTGATTCGACCATTTCTCCTACTTCCTTCTGACTGTCTATCGAAGCAAACTCATTAAAAGTAACGTCCCTACTGATGAGAAAACCTAGAGACTTTGGAGAGGTACACCATAACCTATATCCCTTCACTCCAGTAGCATATTCTAGAAATATGCACCTCTTTGCCCTCGGCTCAAGCTTACCATCACTCACATGAGCATACGCAGGACAACCGAACATCCTCAAATGTTCATAATCAGCCGACGATCCAGATCAAATCTTAAAAGAAGTTTTACAATCAATAGCCTTGATGGAGATCGATTTACCAAGTAACACGCTGTATTGATAGCTTCAGCCCAAAAATCCTTTCCCACACCGGAATGCGAGAGCATACTTTGTGCCTTGTCACAAAGAGTTCTGTTCATTCTTTCTGCGACTCCATTCTATTGGTGTTCTATAACAAGTGCAATGGCGCACTATTCCCTCAGCTTTGCAGAACTCGTTGAACTCACGATTATAATATTCTAACCCATTATCTGTCCTAGGACGTTTGATTTTTCTTCTTGTTTGCTTCTCAATCATCGTCTTCCATTTGACAAAGGTTGAATATGCCTCATCTTTCGTTTTCAGAAAATAAACCCACACCATCCTTGAATAATCATCAATCAAACTCATGTAGTAACTGGCTCCGCTCTTGGATGGAATTATGTTTGGACCCTAAATATCTAAGTGAATGTAGTCCATTATCCTTTAGTCTTTCTTACAACCGATTTGCTGAATTTGACTGTAGTTTGTTTACCAAACATATAGTGCTCACAGAATCCCAATGATTCTGATTGATACCCTTTCAACAAATCTTTCTTTCCCAAAACAGCTAATTATCTGTCACTCATGTGACCAAGACGCCAATGCTACAACTTATTTTGATCCTGCCCACTTTGGCTATTACTCCCTGATGATGCTACTGCAGCATCGCCCATAACAACACTCCCCTAGAGAATGTAAAGACCTTTCTACAAACTGCCTTTCATGCATACCATTGAGCCTTTTGTCACTTTGATTACACCGTCTTCTGCACAGTAATTGTAACCCCGAGAGTCTAGAGTCCCAAGAGAAATCAGGTTTCTCTTTAACCCATGAACATGCCAACACGTCAAGATTCTAACAATCCCGTCAAACATTCTCATTCTGACGTTACCAATACCACCAACAGTTAACGAATGATTGTTCCCTAAATAGACAACTCCATGCATTGGCTTGTACGTATCGAACCACAGCTTGAACTGATACATGTGATATGTAGCACCAGTATCAAGTACCCAAGAGTTTTGCCCAAATTCTGAACTCACAAACAATACATCTCCTCTACCATTGTTTTCACTATCGTCGGAATCGTTCACACCTTCAACAATGTTTGCTGTATTTTCCTTTTGATTTCCCTTCTTACCATTCAGTTTCGGACAATCTCTTCTATAATGACCCTGCTCATCGCATTCATAACAGTTTGAGTGCTTTACCCTTGACTTGGACCTCCAGTTCTTCCTTCTTAAAGAACTCGCTTTGCTTCTAGATCTTCCCCTAGTCATAAGACCTTCCCTTTCAGCTTGATTATCTGGTTGCAACTGTCTCATCTCTTTTTATTTCAGTGCCCCTTTGGCATCTACTAGCGATAACTTATCCTTACCATACATAATGGTATCTACGAAGTTTTCATAGGGAGCTGGTAACGATCTCAATACAAGAAAAGCTTGATCATCATCCTCAATATTGATATTTATGTTCTCCAAGTCTATTATAATTGATTTAAAGTTATCTAAGTGCTCTGTTATGGACATACCTTCTTTCAATCTGAAATCATACAAACGTTTCTTCAAGTATAATCAGTTTACTACTGATTTCTATGAGTAAAGATCTCTTAGTTTTTTCCATGCGCAGGCAGCAATCTTCTCACCACTAATCTTGCGAAGCACATTGTCTTTCACACTCATTAAAATCCAGCACAAAGCTCTTTCTTGAAGATCTTGTTTCTCCTCTTCTTTCATCTCTTCTGGTAACTTATTCTCCACAACCTTCCACATCCCTTGCAGTACAAATGAAGATTTCAGTTTAATCTTCCACACCGCAAAGCTGGATCCCCCATCAAATTTTTCAATCATGTATTTTGTTGCTGTAGACACCATTGTGAAACCCTATTTGTAAAAGCCCTAATTTCACCACGTGGCTCTGATACCAATTTTGTTATTAAATTACTATGCAATTATTAAAATGGCTCAAGCACAAAACATATGTGAAGGACAAACTTGAATGAACACAAGATTTAACGTGGTTCGACAATTGTCTACGTCCACGGGCGCCGCCAGAGAAAAGAGTTTCACTATGATAGAAAAGGTTACAGATTTCAGATTGTGTTTTGGGTAGTCTTAGTAGTCTATTTATAGGGAATTAATAGGCTTACTAGACAATGAGCCTAATAGGCTCATACCACAAGACTAATACGATACTGACACAACACTTAAATGTACTGCCGGACACAGTACACTGTCAAGGCACAATATCACTATCACAGACACAAAACTGTACTGCCCGGACACAGTACACTGTCAATGCACTATTCGACTCATTCACAACAACCTCATTTTAGAACTTAAGTCCCAATAACCACGTGGATTTTTTGTTAATACCAATCTACTTCTTAATTGTTGTTTCTCTCTCTGTTTTTTTTATTTCTTTTAAATGTCATATTTTTCAAACCATAATCAATTGTTTCTTTTGGAAATATCATTGGTTTTGTTTTTTAAACGAATAAAACTAGATCCATAAAGACATTTTTTTTATTTTTTTACTGCATTTTGTTACGAAAAATGGAGTAATCCGGTTATGAAATTAGTTTGTGATTTTTTTTAAATGTCATATCTTTCAAACCATAGCTCCAAAAAATCTGAAAATACTATTGTTTTTTTCTTCTTCTAAAAACGAACAAAACTAGATCTATAAAAGTATGTTTTCTTTAAAAAAAAATTACTGCGTTTGATTGCGAAATAGGAATTATCTAGTTGCACAATTAGTTTAGAAAAGTTTTTTATTCTTTTTTAATGTCATATTTTTCGAATCATAGTTTTAAAAAAGATTGAAAGTATCATCGATTTTAAAAAATAAAATCACTAAATTCATCATTTAGTTTGTAATTTTATTATTATTTAAAATATCATATAATTTAATCCATAACTCCAAAAACGGATCCAAAAATACCAGGGGTTGTTTTTCTAAAATGACCATAATTATATATACACACGATATAGGTATTAACCATATTCTAGTGGAAGGATAAAGACAAGTCAATGTATTAAAATCCTGAAAAATCATAATGTATAAATCCACTCAAAAGAAAAGGCCAGAAACTCCCATAAAGGTTTTAGACCCAGAAAATGGTTAATGAATAGTAGAGAGCGTCTATTCCATCTCACTGAAGTTCTAAGTGACCCACTTTTGGTCCACCATCTTTTGAAAGATGTTAAAAGATCTCACAGTTTTGGATTTGGTCTGTTAAATAAATATTACTTACATAGATTACATACTAATTTACTTTTTTTAAGTTAAATATAAATATTTTTTAATTTATTTTCCAAATAAATATCATTTTAAAATCTAATACAATTTTAACATAATTATTTTCTGTCATTTGTCAAACAATTATTTTATTTATATTAAAAAATACTTTTTATGAAATTAAAATCAATCATTATTTCTTTTAATATCCGTACATTAACCCAAAGAATACATTTATTTTGAACAAAAAATAGGACTAAACTGTATTTTATTTTTGTTTATTTGGGTTAGAATTTTATATTATTATTTTTTTATCTCCTATCACTTCTTGACATTTATCTTTTAAAGAAATTATAAAAATTGTTTTGTAAGATTTCCTATTATAAAACTCCAAAATTTTAGACTCACGGATTCTATGATAACTAGAATTTGTTTTTTTACTAATTTTAAAAGTAATAACTAGATGAATATGATATTATTTATTTTTTAAAAATTATTTTTAAAAATTATATGTTACTAAGTATAAAATTTGTTTGGTTACAACATAAAGACTAGGAATTCATTGAGCTTCTGTTTGTTTTAAGATTATGGTATAAGATATAATAGTGTGATATAAGATATTATTTTAAATTAGTAAAAAGATTGGATTGTTAAGAATATATAATATATTTCATCTATGTGAGAGGTATTTTTAACACTATTTATATGAGTTATTCTAACGAATAAAAAACCACTTTTTTGTTACTATTTTTATTTTATGTTTTCTCTTTAGTTTCATAAGTAATTCTAAATCTTAGATCTACTCACGCAGAATTTGTCTCACTAAATTGACCTTGTTTAAAAAAATTGATTGGTACCCTAATTTTTTTTATTCTGAGAATACAAAAGAAAGAAGGCTAAAATAAAATAATAGAAAATTCAAACCTTGAGTATGGTCCATCCATTGAAGTGAAGAATGCAGATCAACCTCCCATTTGGGCGGTTCCGGTCAGAGACTTTGAGCAGCTAGTAAAGAAACCGCGAGAGGAACAAATTAATAATTTTAGAATTTTTTTCAAGATATGTTTTTCAATTCTACTCCACGCTTAAGAGCATCTCAATAATAATTCTGAAAGAGACAGAGAATAAGGATATGATATGATGCAACTAGCTCAATTCTTAAAGAGCGCTTATATAATATTACAAATATGCGCAACTTGTCATTCCGATCCAAAATTGATGTTTCCAAATAGAATTCGGATCGTGGATCCTGTAGTAGGAATACTAAGTTTCGATGTCGTTGCTGTCGTAATAGGAGGAATAGGACCCTAACTTCAAAATAAAATAATGAGAGAAAAATTAAGGAGCATAACCGAGATCGCCAACCAACTCAGCATGGACATAATGATTATTTAACTTATAAAAAAATCCCATAAATGAATCGCTCCGGTCGAATGGGAAAAAAGTTCCGCACCCCAATCATGGGTCAAGTCGGGTTATCAACAAGCTTTAATGGCTCAGTCACGGAACCAAAAAAAACTATTAACAATATACTGAGACAAATGTGGGGGTTAGCCAAACTATCAACAATATCAAGCACTTCCATTGTTACATATCTCTCAACAATATTTTCCTCGAGTGTCACCGATTTTCCAAAATTGCATCAAAGATACCCTCAGTTCCCAAGCATAATTGATGAAAACCATTGAAAATTTCCATCTCAAGCTTACATAGCTCAACACGATCCTTTGAGGGTCTATACAATGATGTAATCAAACCCGTACTATGCTACACCAGTAAGGGTTAAGAACCTTCATGACTATCAACCGATATATCCAAACAAAAATATAATGAGACTTTCGGTTGAGAAATGGTAGGAACTGGGACACCAACAAGCTTACCCTTTTATTTGAGAGACAAATACAAAAAAAAACATAAGCTATCATTAATGATGACGATGATGATGATTTATTAGATTAAGAATCTTTATCAGCTCCATACATAATGTTTGGAGATATTCCATCAAATATTAACAACCATAAGATGGACAAGTACACGATACAAAGAACCCTGAATATTATATCGAACAATACAATAACAAAATAATTTAATATGAGGTAGACAATAAAATGAAGTGCATTGCATTCTTTATGACCCTAAGGAGAAGTTCCTTGACATGGTTCACCAACCTTTCTTCAAGTTGTATTGAAAGTGTCAAAATGCTACGAATGACTTTAGAAACCATTTTACTAGTTCTAAGGTGATAAAATAAGATAAGGATTACACCATCCATTACAAGTCAAGACCAAAAGAAATCTTAAGAGATATACCCAGAGGTTCGTGGACACAACGATTAAGCTACGAAACTAATATGATTTTGTGGCAATTGTGATGTATAAAATATGGATATTGTAGGGACCTTTATCGTACGTTATTATAAAAAAAATCAATTTCATATACATATTAGCTCAAGTGGAGCGTCATATAAAATCTGAGGATATTTTTAGAGCAACGATGGATGTAGACACAATAACTCCAACTATATACCAAGTATTACCATATAAATTAACACACAATAACGACAATGATAGAAGTTAACTCAAAACCTCATCAGGAAGCTTCAAACTGGCCAAATCATTGCAATCAAAATAAAATATATCGAGGGAATCCTAGAAACAACTAAAATAATAATTCTAGAACGACCAAAGATAAAAACATCCGGTCAGAGGACTATATACTGAGTTGACTAAAAGCTTGAGAGTTGTCCTTGAAAAAATAAAAGATACAATCAAGTACCGACATGTGGAGAAACTACAAGTTCCCAAGGAATACAAAGATAAGAACGAGTTATGTAGATTTCAAAATGATATTGGTCATTACACCAAGGTCTGACAGGCTCTATAAGATCAAGTACAAAATATGATTGATGATAAAAAATTCTTAGTGTTTGTTAAAAATAATAATATAAATGAATTAAGGTATGTTATGGTAGATCGAGACTCACTAACTACAAATAAAATATAAGAATACGGAAGGGGCGAAGATCCAGTAACCTTGGATAGCAATACAATCTTTAAGGTATAGAGAAATATTATCTAAACTTCAATCCTAACCCATAGATGATCGATGTAATTATGGGAAGATATATATTTTCAAGGATCATAAAGAATTCAAAGAAAATATACATCAATGATCTAGAGATGAAACACCAATATCAAACATCACCACACTTATATCGAATTGATACCCAATATTGTTATTCATGGATGATGATTTGGGATAAATAGCAACACCGCACAGTGCAATCGTACTAATAATAGTAGAAATATTTGGAGTAGAATTTAAATAAGTTACGATATACATTAGAATCTTGACTAACATCGTATAAAAAATTATGTGGGACAAAATGAGATGTGTTATACTACTAATCTATTCTCAGATGATTCTAACTAGATTCACCGATGCAGATGAAAATATTTTAGGTAAGTTTATTCTAGATGTAGTCATCGACAAACATGAGTTCAAAAAGAAATTTTATTGCATGTTTGTGATAGTAGATGCACCGTCCTTATCAAATATATTTTATGAATATCGTGGTTGGATAAAATGTACACTATAGTTTATACAATATATCAATGCATTAAGAACCCACTTAGTGGAAATGTAGGGATAATAAAAAGAAATCAGAAGACTTCAAGAAAATGTTATGCAACTTCCATAACCCTCAAAATATATCAATAAAAGGGAGACTCAGTCATCTTTGATGATATAGAATGATCTCTGAGCAGCCCCCACCTTATAGACCCATAAGATGAGGTAGAAATTATCATAATAGAAATAATAAATTACTTGATTTATTACAATGCAACCTTGATATGTTTGCCTAAAAATTCCCAGGTGTCACAATAGTCCTGACCAAAATTATATGCCAAAAATTACCGATCAACAATAAGTTTAGGCCAATAAAGTAAAAGATTCTACAAAAAAAAAATAAGCAATTGTTGAAAATATAGACAAATTGACTACAGTAAGCCACATATGGAAATATTATTATCCAGTATGGACAACCAAACCAATAATAGTAAAGAATAAAAATTACAAATGAAGGATGTATATCGATATTACATACTTAAACAAGGAATGTATAAATGATCCCTTCCTCATCCCAATAATTGATCAAGTAGTGGATGAGAATTTAAAGAATAAGATGATATCATTTATGGATTCTTATTCAGGACATGACCAAATAGAAATTTATGAATATGATCATCAATATACCATTTTTATAACAAAAAAGGCTCAATATTAAAAAGTAATGCCTTTTGGACTCAATAATGTTGATGTTATATATCAAAGTCTTGTCTACAAGATACTTGCAAAAAAAAATTACCAAAAATTATATGCATACATTGACAACATGTTGGCCACAATGATTCAAGATGAATATCAATAAGCTAACCAATTGTTTTTTTAGACCTCAAAAAGGTCAATTTGAAGCTAAATTTGGGGAAGTCTACGTTTGGTGTACGGTCCGAAAAGTTCCTAGGCTACATGACTAGTATGAAAAATATTGAAACATATCATACTCAACTCTCAAATTTTACTGCAATAGATTCTCTAAGAAACACAATACAAAATTTGGCATGAAGATTGGTTACACTAAATAGATTCATTTCAAGATCTTCATATTAATGCCAACCTTGTTAATAAGTCTCGAGAGGTACATGAAGGTTCAATAGACTCCCGATTGTAAGAAAGCTTTAAAAAACATCAAGAAGTTCCTTACTTCTCCAGATATATTAAAAAAACCAAAGCCGTATGAATTATTATTTGTATACCCCACATTCTTGGATAATGTTGTTAGTGACGTTTTAATAATAATATAATGAATTAAGTCCAAACCAATACACTATGTAAGTATATCTTTATTGGTTTTGAAACTAGATATTTACAACTTGAAAACATTGCTTTAGCATTGATAATTGCGACCAAAATTATGAACTATTCCACCTATCAAGTATCCCGATAATTGATGATACCATAATTTGTCTTCATTATATGATAAATATATTAAAGGTAAAGAGTTATTCCATCTATCAATCCATAATTCAATTTGACCATTACCAAATTTCCAAAATGTGAATTGTTCTGCAACTTCTCTTATTTTGATTAACATTTTCCACACTTTAGAATCAGCAATTCTAGTTTAACTTGGAGATGATGGACATTAGAGGAATAAATTGAGTGCATAAGGGAATACCAAAGAGATTTATGTTATCTAAAGGTCATCTAAATCTTACGTGAAAATGAATCTGATATATCTTTATCTTTCTGATATTTAAGTCATTCTCATCAAAAGGCTTACAGAGATTGGACATTGAGGATCAAATTATGGCATTAGAGTTTTCCTTGAAACCCTATATGAATTTATTTATAAGAATATTTATTATTTTGATAACAGTCTTTGGTAAAAGACTGCTAATCACATAGTATATACGGATATGGAGAATGATAAATTGGAAGAGAATCAATCTACCACCAAAGAACATATTTTTATTCTCTCGATTCATAATTTTGGTTCCAATCTTAGTTGCAAAGTTATCAAATTGACAAGATTTATTGGTTGAATGAATTAATATTACAATATATTTAACATTCATAGAACTTTGTTTAAAACCACAAGTATTTTCAATAGCTTTAGATATATATATTCATATGAATAAATTGAATGAAAGTAGTTTTCTGTTTGTTGATTTATTGGCCAAAGATAACTTTATAGTGATCAAGAAAGCCATAACCTTTCTTGACATTGTTAAGAGATCCATTCACAAATATTATCACATCATCATGAAAAACAAGACAATGGATATTTAATAGACCGATTGACTTGAATTGCAAAGAAGAAAACATTGGAAATAGATTTTTAATACCTTTTAGGAAGTATTCCTCAGCTAAGATGAACAGAATGAGTGATAATGGATCAACCTCTCTAACACCAATACTAGAATAAAAGTATCCATAAGAGATACCATTAATTATAACAAAGAAATTGGTATGTCCAATTCCACTTTTAATTAGTTGGATACACTGATTGTTGAATCCAAAAGTTTTCAAAACATAATATATAAAGTTAAAGTAAATCTTGTGAGAATCCTTAGTTATGTCTAAGTTGATAATGCTGTTGTTTCCTCTGGGTTTTTTTTGTTGAGGGCATGGGTTAATTCATGCGTTATTAAAATATTTTCATGAATATTTCTAGTCTCAACAAAACCAACTAGTTTTTTGGATACAATCTAGGTAAAAGCTTGAAAGTTCTGTTATTGATAAGCTTTGAAATTATTTTGTTGAATACTGTACAAATGCTTATTAGTCTATATTATTGCCAGGTATTTGAAGAGTGTTTTTGGGAATAAGGTATATTGCAGTTGCAAAAAGACATTTGGATACAAGAGAACCATTGAAATAAACACATATAACATCATTAAAATTTATTTTGATGATTTGCCAAGAAGCTTGATAAAATCTGGAGTTGAATCCATCAACTCTATAGATACTGTTTGAGTTTAAGAATTTAATAGCTGAGTAGATTTCATCTAAGGTTGGGAAAGTTGATAACTCTTTGTTCTCTTAATCAGTAATAAGATTAAGAATTATAGATGATATGTTATCTAAATTAGATTTATTATATTGGAAATCAAGAAGATATTTAAAGTATTAAATAGCAGAAAATCCTACAAAAGTGGGATCTTCTGTCCACTTTCCCCCAATATATATATATATATATATATATATATACCATTAATTCTGTTCATTTTTTTTATTTCTTATTGACATTATTGTGATAAGTTTTAGAATTGTTATCTCCATTATTGATCCAAGGATAAGAACTCTTTTGATGCCATAATACTTCCTCTCTGGTCAATATGTTTAAATGGTTATTCATGGCCTTAGATAGGTTCAATCTATTTGAAATATTATTAGAGACTTCAAGATACGATTCAAAGATTTGTACTTTATCTTCAACTTTGGCAATACCGTCAAAGATATTTCCAAACACTTCATGGTTCTATGTTTTTAATATATTCTTTAGCCTTTTCAGTTTCAGCCAAAATATAAGGGTATGATCACTTTTTATATTTTCTTTCCACCTTTGTTGAATAGTTTTTAACATAAAATGTTTCTTTGTTTTTTAAGTTTTTTTTATAATTTTCTTCTTTATGACCTAAATGAAAACAAGTTTTACATTATGGTGGGATATCACCATATATGATATCTTGTCGGAAACCCTTATTTTCCCCAAAACTAATCCATAATTTTTGGAAAAGTGAGGTTGAAACATCGAAGACCAACCAAGCTTTACAATAGTTAAAGCTTGCTTCGTTTTTTAAAAGAACCAAAATTGCTAAAGGTAATCCAATTACCTTATCAATTTGGGTAATGGTGTCTTGGTCGTAAAGATACGTAGGTATACTAGGAAAGTTCCATACAGGATTCAGAGGGAACTTATGTTTAAAATTTAATTTTGGTATCCATTTCGAAATTCTGAGCAAATACCAGTCATAACATTTTGTTTCCAATTTTTTTTATATCCTCTTTATTTTCAAATTCAATAAATATATGTTTGTAATCATATTTATATATATTATACCATTGAATTTGAAAGAGCCTAAGAACTCTTTAAATACATCTAACTTTGGTATGCCAAAAGTAAATTTAGCAAGGATAGTAATGTTATAAGAGGAGAGTAGAGTTTCCTTATTTGATTTCTAGAAATTGATGGCTTTGCGAGCATCATTTTCATGGTAGGAAACGTTTGTGTGAACTAATATCTTCCTCTGATTTCCAATGATATCCGCATACGATATGGAACGAATTGAGTGTTGCTGAGGATGAATCGAATAAAGGATTTCTCTATATTTGTAAATCTTCTGAAATCCTAGGGGCCTTCTTGGTTAAAAGAAGAACTCGAAAGTCTTCAATTTCATCTTTCTTCATTTCTTTTGAGACTAGAATGAAATTTCGGGTTTTGTTTTATTTGTGAATATTTTGAAACATTATTCGAATCAACCTCAAGGAAAGGTTCATTTTAAGAATCCATCATTAGATTCCTTTGATAAACTACTGATAATTTTTAAGGTTTGCAATTTGGAACTTTTTGAGATTGCTTCTGGCGAGGTAGATAAATAGATGAATCGACTGAGACAAAGCTTCTCGATACTTGGATCTTCAAGACTTTTCCTTACATTTAATGACAAATGTTTGAGATTTTATTGATGGTAGACTTATGAATCTTGAAATTTATTGATAATTGAGAGAAATGATAGGAATAATACTTGGTTGGCGAGGGTTTCAACGAGATAGAGATATGATTTTGGTGCGCTCTCCATGGATGGATACAAAGGAGGAGATATCTTTGTGGATTTGAAGGTAAGAGAGAGATGGTCTTGGATAAGCCCCATTAGATCATATTAAACCAAATTATATTGGTAAACTGATATATATATATATATATATATATATATAGTTTAAGAGTTATAGAATTAATTTTTATTTTATATTTATTTTAGATTTAAAACCTTATATAATAATTCTAAGGTTTAAATAAATGTTAGAAATAAATTTACAAAATAATGACGAACAATGTTTTTTTAACAAATAATTGAAAATTGAAAATTCATGTGATGAAAGATTTAAGATAGTATAAAAATATTTACATACATTATTTGTTGGTGAATTATTATTCTAATTATCCATTCTACGTAGGGTTTAAAGTCTTCATTAAAACCAACATCATTTTTCCGAACAAGACTTCCAACATGATTGATGAATCATAATTGTTTACATTCACTATTGTAAGAAACGTTACTCGTTTTCGCGAGTAATATTTATATTAAAATCGCGTCATTTGAAACGATCATCGCTGAGATAAAACACATTATCACAACAACAATCTGAACTTGTTTTCGTAACGATCAACTCTCGTTTTTCAAACATGTTTGCCTTAACGAGCCAAACTCATTACAAGTCTTGGATTGAGGTCCAAAAATCAAAATGATAAGGTGGGCTAAACTTAGGAGCTTGATATAATGTTGCATGACATTCCAATGATATGTGTTGTCACAACGATTGTGTGCCAAACTGCTTTATAACTTGCAATATAAGACACATAATCTTGGCATACAACTATTCGCTTTGAGCGCCATTCGAAACACATTTACACCACCTATATTCAAATTTTTTAATTTTATAATATAAACACAACAATATAAGTTCAAACTTAGAATTAACTAACATAACATTCCAAATCTTAATTAAGGCTATATTTTTTTTTCATAATCAACTTATTTGACTGCAACACAAAAACGATCTAACATTTATGGATTATATATTATTTTTGAAAAAAAATAGAAAATATTTTTATTAGGTACTCTCCACCTCTTTCGATATAAAGCATTTTTATTTTAGCGTTTAATTTATTTTTGACCTCGATTTTTTTTCTTAAAAGCAATAAATTTTTATTGAAGAATTAGTTACAAAGTTGTAACTTAGAGTTATTACAAAAAGCATTGTAACAACCCTTAAATAGAATTTCAATATTAATATCTTGACATTGAGAGTATCAAATGATACAAATTTTATATAGATTTTATTTATATTTGAGGAAAAAAATTAAATGGCTTCAATTTTTCTATTCACTCAAGCTTGATCTTCTATCCCCAATGTTTTACTCTATTAGTCATTTCTATTAGTCCTTCCCTTGATAACACCAACCTTGTTTGTGTCCTACCCGTACCTGCAAAAATATTTGTAGTAAAACAAATTTGATCTCAACTCTGGAAATATTAAACATATTAAAAACTTCATTTTTATGTCTAAATATGTAGACATTAATGTATCAAAAGTATTCATCTATAAAAATTATGAAATACCGTTTACCTTAACATGTTAAGTCACCATTTGACTAGTATAAATCAGTATATCAAGTATACTAGTTTTGTGCACATATTAAATTTTGTTATACATCATTTTTATGTTATACACGATTTATATTTTTGCTCTCAACTTATATCACATAGTTCTCTTAATTATGTTATGTTTTAATATGCAGGTGTACTCTACTATAATAAATATTTTTTTACAAGTAAAAGTTAATAAAATTTGTTCTTTTAATTATATTAGCTTATTTTCCACATGGTTCAAGCATTAGTCGCATGCATATTTTTTCCAATAAGGTATCCGTTTGAGGCAGAATTAGTTTACCGTTTTTTTATCGAATAAAATGAGAAAATCACCATGACTATGTTATTGTTCATATCGAAAATATATAGAACACCTTTTAGAATTATTTTATTTTTCAACTTGTAAACATTAGCTTGACATTTCCAAATCAGATTAGTTCGAATTTACTTATAGTACATATATTTTAGAATGTTTAGTAAAATATTTCATAATATAACAAGCCTTTAAACTTCCAATACAAAAAATAAAGAATCAAAATTTTATTGGTAAACATAATATAAACAAGATAGAGATCCATGATAATATAAATATATTTGGAGAGATTATTTGTTGGTCAATTATTCTCCGAATCGACTATACTATATATAAGTTGTAATGTATTCTTTAAAACCAACAATGTTTTTTTAGAAAAAAGTATTTGAATACGAAAAATTCATTTATGTGTTACATATATTTGTGTTCACTCTCACAAGGTCATTGCCATCGGAATAGTTAGGTATCCGCAATAAAACATCTTACAATCCTAAATTCATTTTCGCAACGATCAACTCTTCATTATAATAAAGAGCTCGAAAACTTATAAATACACATTTTGGATTGTGAAGTAAACTCTATTTGTTACCATAAAAAATTAAATATCTCTAACAACATGTCATACATGACACATCGACAAATACTACATATTGCAGCGATGAAAATTAAACATATAATTTTATATCTTGTTACATATAATACATTTTACTAGACATAAATTCATCTTTATAAAATTTTAATAAAATAAAATTTTATTTATTAATTTTACTGTGAAATTTTGTAATTTTAGTTAGAATGATTTTGAAAATATTATTTTTATAATAAAGAATAAATATGTTAATAACTTAAAGCTCTAACCATCCACGAATAACAGAAACTACGAAACTATAGGAATAAAAGATAGAATTAATGAAACCTTTTCCCGGCAAAGTAGTTTTATTTAATTATTTAATTATTTAATAGTAATGACCAAGGAGTGAAGTCGAAAGCGCTATAAATAGAGAGAAGACGACCATCATGTCAAAAAAACACACACCATCTTTTTACACAAACCTTACCTTGCACTTGCAACTCTCTCTGCTCCCACTTTCTTTAGCATTTCCATTCCCAACTCTAACCACTATCTTTCCCATCAATTCCAAAACCCTCTTGATCCCATTTCGAATCCTTCTTTTCTCTTAAGAAATCGCGAGTACAACTCATGGAGCAGAAACACGTACTTTTTTCCGCGATTGGAGTCGGGGTTGGGGTGGGCTTAGGGATTGCTTCAACCCAGAGCTTAAGTAAATGGAGCGGCGTTTCGAGTTCGTCGATCGAAAGGGACCAGATTGAGCAAGAGCTAATTAGACAGGTCGTCGATGGAAGAAAAAGCAGAATCACTTTTGATGAGTTTCCTTATTATCTAAGGTATCTATCTAAATTCATTCCACTTTTCGATTTTTGTCAATATTATTGCTCTTAGCTTCCAAGATCTAGCTGATAATCTATCTAGTTTGTGCTTACAGTAACTCACAATCTTGATTTTAATTGTTTATATTATTACTTTCTTTCTAGGGAAGATCTATCGAGGTTGAAGATAAGGTTATGAAAATTAGAATGTTCATTAAAATAAGCAATCTAGAGAAGACAAAAATTCATAAAGAAAATTGAAATAAAATGGTCCACTGTAGATTTTTTTTTTTAATATTTTTTTTTTGTGGTGTTAGGTATAGCCAGCATGTGGATGATTTGGTGTTCTTATTATATTCTTTCTTCACATGGATAACCATCATTTTTGTAAATAAATTAATATATAATTTTAGGTTTAAGAAAGTTTTTAGTTTCATTACTGATCTAGCTTTGAACTGTATTGATGTATTGTAATGGAAAACTGCAAATCTATAACTTGTAGCTTCAACTCTTTGTTACTATGTCCTTTTAGACCTGTTTGATTTAGAAAAGAAAAAAAACATACTCATGATCTCACTAACTTAACTTCCACACTCTGATGATGATGCATTGTGATATTGACAGTGAGAAAACCCGGGTTTTGTTGACAAGTGCTGCTTACTGCCACTTAAAACACTCCGAAATCTCAAAGCACACGCGAAACCTTGCGCCCGCGAGTAAAGCTATTTTGCTTTCAGGGCCTGCCGGTATGCTTCCTGAACATAAAGTTTGTAAGATATATTTACTTAAAAAGTTGATTCTATGAGCTTTGTTAGCCTGATACCGTGGGTTTTTTTTTTACAGAATTGTATCAGCAAATGCTAGCCAAAGCTTTAGCACACTATTTCGAATCAAAGCTTTTGTTACTTGATGTAAATGAGTTCTCTCTCAAGGTACAAATCCATTTTCATTGCCATTGAGAGGTCTCGAGTTCAATTATCAAACGATAAAAAAGTTCGATTCTAAATCAAGTTTCAGTTATATTGAACTTATTTTTGTAATTCGTCATTCTTAAAAGTTGCTATGTTTACCTTGTAACAGATGCAATGCAAATATGGGTGCGTCAAGAAGGAACTTGTAAGCTCTGTTTGACTTATCGAGCAAGTATCGCTCTTTCTTACTGTTAATTGGGTTCATTTCTTCGTTACTGCACATTTGATATAGATGATATACAGCTAGATTAGAAGGAGAAATGAACTAGTCTTTTTGCGTGTTATGTTTGTTGACCATGGTATTTATTTTCTAACATGTTTTTGCAGCCTTCCAGGAGGTCATTTTCAGAGATGACAATGGATGGCATGTCGAGTTTGTTTTCTTCCTTCTCTGCCCCTCCACCAAGAGATGATAAAAGAGGTACCAGAATAAATTAGCTTTCTTAGCTTCGCCATGACAATATGTCATAAAATTCAAACGGAATATGAAAATATGCTTTCGTGTTAGTTTTGCGATTCCGTGTAGGCTTATTTATTTTGCTTTAAACTTCACTAACTCTAGTTCGGGGTCAACAAATTCCTTACAGGCACACTGCGACGACAAAGCAGCGGTGTTGAGCTTAAATCAAGGTATTTTGACATGAAAAATGACCATACTTTTTTTTTTATTCTGGGACATTGATTTTAAAAGATTTGAAAAAGCTCTCTGTGTCTCTATTAGGGGTATGGAGAACTTCAGTAACCCTCCAAAACTACGTAGAAATGCCTCTGCTGCATCTGACATTTGTGGTACCTCTTCCCGTTTAAATAGTATGAATTCAGGTAATAAATATGTATATTTTGTTAAACTTATCTGCAATCTAACCTGTAAAACTATATCGTGCGCGAGATCCATATAAAACTGTTTACTTTAAGCTTTGTATCTGTTCTGCTGGTGTAAGAAATTGTTTAACAGTTATGCTGACCACTCTTTCTTCATTTGGTTTGTTTTGTGATCTTTAGCTCCTATTAAGCGTAGTTCCAGCTTGTGTTTTGATGAGAAATTGTTCTTACAGTCACTTTACAAGGTAATTACATTAATCTCTTGTTTTAAGTGTAGGATATAAGCTAAATACACTTTAAATTCATAAGTAAGTGATACTTATAGATATGAGGCAGACTTTCAAATTGATAACGTATCCGGAAAAACTAAATAAAAAAGTGGACTGTTACAAGTTATTAACAAGGATTGAGTATCCTCTCCAGATTTTTCCTCGCATTTTTATAGATTTAAACAGGGCCCTAACTTGCCTTTTGATTCTCATAGGTGCTTGTTTCAGTATCAGAAGGCAGTTCCATAATTTTATACCTTAGGGATGTTGAGAAACTATTCCTCCAATCACAAAGACTACACGATTTGTTCCAAAAATTGTTGAAGAAACTTTCAGGTCCAATTTTAATCATCGGCTCAAGAGTTTTGGATCAAGAGGATGATTTCAAAGAAGTCGATGAGAGGCTTTCTTTATTGTTCCCATACAATATCGAGATAAGACCACCTGAAGAAGAAGCTCATCTCGTTAGCTGGAAACAACAACTGGAAGAAGATATGAAGATGATTCAGTTTCAAGATAATAAAAACCACATCTCCGAAGTACTTGCAGCAAATGACCTTGAATGCTACGAATTAGGTTCAATCTGTCATGCGGATACATTAGTCCTGGGCAACTATATTGAAGAGATTGTTGTATCAGCAATTTCTTATCATTTGATGAACAACAAGGATCCAGAATACCGGAACGGAAAACTTGTTATATCAGCACAGAGGTATATACTTATTTTCAGTAACGAAAAAATAAAACAGTGAAAATTTGAAAGGTTAATCTAATGGCTTTCTCCATCTTGAACAGCTTGTCACATGGATTAAGTATATTCCAGGATGGAAATAGCTGTGAGAATGGTAGCTTAAAACTTGAGGCAAATGCTGATCCTGTTAAGGTGCCTACAGTTTGTTACTCTTCATGGATTTTAGAATAGTAATATAGAATTTTAATTCCCTCGAAGTATTTTACTAACTTCTCTTATTTAATTCAGATGAAAGGCTCTGACTTCAAAAGTGCAGAGAAAACTGCTGTTTCATCAAAGGACGGCGACAATCCAGTTCTTCCAAAAGCACCTGTGAGTTTACTCGAATCCTTCAAAAGAATACAACAAGCTTCTCTACATTTTTGAACTGTACTTCTCTTTTTATTTTCCCAGTAACCTGCCAAGCGATTCTTTTTTAAAACAAAAGAAAATAATTGAACTTCTACATCATGAATACAGGATACTCCTGATAACGAATTCGAGAAGCGAATAAGGCCGGAGGTTATCCCTGCAAGTGAGATTGGAGTAACATTTTCCGACATTGGTGCACTCGACGAAATCAAAGAATCACTTCAAGAACTTGTCATGCTTCCTCTTCGGAGACCGGATCTCTTCAAGGGTGGCCTGCTTAAACCATGCAGAGGGATATTACTTTTTGGGCCACCTGGTACTGGAAAAACAATGATGGCTAAGGCAATTGCGAATGAAGCAGGAGCTAGTTTCATCAATGTCTCCATGTCAACCATAACGTCAAAATGGTTTGGTGAAGATGAAAAGAACGTTAGAGCTCTCTTTACGTTAGCATCAAAAGTTTCTCCAACTATCATATTTGTGGATGAGGTTGATAGCATGCTTGGGCAGCGAACACGAGTAGGGGAGCATGAGGCTATGAGGAAGATTAAGAATGAGTTCATGACCCACTGGGATGGGCTATTGACAAAGACTGGTGAGAGGATTCTTGTTCTTGCTGCCACAAATAGGCCTTTTGATCTCGATGAAGCAATTATCAGGAGGTTTGAGCGCAGGTGTGTACACATTTTTCGGGATAGTTAAGAGTCTCATTCGATATTAATAAGTTTTCAATTTTGGTTAAAAACATTTTTTAATCAAAAAGTTGGCTAAAATAAACTTTCTTATTAAGGTTTCTAACTTTAGATTTGAAAAAAAAATTAGGATCTTAATATGTTTTCATGTTGTTCCTTAGTTTGTTTCTTCAGTTGAATTTGACCGGACCAATCATGAAAATTTTGTCTTTCAAAACTATTCTCACATCTAAACAAAACCTAAGAAGTGATTGCTAAATTATTACCAATAACATTGCATGGAGCTCCGTTTGATGTTCTTTCGTGAGCAGAATTATGGTTGGTCTTCCATCAGCTGAAAGCAGAGAAAAAATATTGAGGACTCTCTTATCAAAAGAGAAGATTGAAGGTCTCGACTTCAAGGAACTTGCAACCATGACGGAAGGCTATAGCGGAAGTGATCTCAAGGTTAGCTATCTTTATCTCATAAAACTCTTTACGTGATATCGATTAAGTTTGCGTAGTCATCAAATGACATTGGAAATCTACTGCCAAAACAGAACTTATGTGTCACAGCTGCGTACCAGCCAGTCAGAGAGTTGATAAAGCAGGAAACACTGAAGGACAAGGTAACTCTTCATACTCTGGATCTTAAAATTTTAATTCTCATTCCTTCTCAATTTTCCATTATTCATGAACTCTTTGTAATTTCTCATCTTGTATTTTCACAGGAGAGGAAACAAAAAGAGGCAGCAGAAAAGAAACCCGAAGGATCCTCGGATACAAAAGAAGAAGGTAGTGAAGAGGAAAGTGTAATTACCTTGAGATCTTTAACCATGGAGGATATGAGAAAAGCTAAAAATCAGGTAAACGAGCTTCCATCTTTGAATGGGGAATTAAAGTGAAGGAAACGGCATATTTTTCACTCTCTATTCATTGTCTCTTTCTTGTGATCCAAACACATTGTTAACTCATCTGCGTGTAATTCGATTACAAAAAAAATGTGAACACTTTTGCAGGTTGCGGCAAGTTTTGCCTCCGAAGGATCAGTAATGGGGGAGCTGAAACAGTGGAACGATTTGTATGGAGAAGGAGGTTCAAGGAAGAAGGAACAATTAAGCTACTTCCTGTAAAAAAGTAATATGTCATTATAGACCTTAATTCTTTCTTAGAAACGAAATATGGTTTCCGTTGTGCGAATATATGGACGACACTTGAAAATAGAACTGCAAATGGTAAATATTCATTGTTTCGTTTCAGAAATAAACAATCATAAGCATTGCAAACATATTGGTTTTCAGTCTCCAACATTTTTAGGTCTTGCATTAAAGGGGTGAAGAATTCGTGATGATATATTCAGCCTATATTATATATCTATATTATATATAGTCCTTAAGAACCCTACTGAGACCATGAATGTATAAAATTGTTTATAAAATTGTTTATACTATTGCCTAGGTAATTATTTCAAACTATATAATGGCTTCTTCAGCAAATAAACATTATTCTCCATTTTAGGTTCGATAAATTAGTTTGTTTGTCTCATGTAGATTGGTTCCTCCAACTCATCATGTAAAAACACAATTTCACATCCAACTGTTCAAGCTCTAAGTCTTGCAAAACTACTAACTTCTATTAAAACTCGAATCGAATCGTGTTTCACCACTAGAGAGAAAACTTCATTGAAATCGATTTCTTCTGTTTGAGTAAAATCTTTAGAGACCATCCTTGCCTTGAATCAAGGTGCCTAAACCGTTGTGTTACTTTCTTTTTTTCTTGAATACCCATTTACAAGCTATTGCCTTCTGCCATTTAGAAAAATAAAAGTGATTCCATGTCCGATTCTTATGAAGCATTTTAATTTTCTCCCCAATAGTTCTGAACCCCCGATCTGTTTCAGAACTCTTTCTATCTTTCTGATAGCTAATGGTTCCCGCATCTTAACATATTCTGCAACTTACAGAGCATGTGCAACTAGGTTCACTTATTTTTAGGTGGTCTAATTTCTCTTCTTTCTCTTCCTAATGCTATGCTATAAGTTTGTTCTTCTATTTTGGACACATCATCGTCACTATCATTCGATGCTGACATTTCACCATACGACCTTGGATCCACATCAGAACCATTATAATTTTTGAACGTACTATGAACTGATTCTACATCAAGATTCACTTGTTTACTTGCAACCAATCTTGATTTGACCATTTTCCCAACATTATTCTGAGTGTCTAGCAAAATAAAATTATTAAAAGTCACTTCCTACTGATGAGAAAACCCGGAGACTTAGGAACGATATACCATAAACTATATCCTTTCACTCTAGTATCATATCCAAGAAATATGCACCTTTTTGCCATCGGTTAAAGTATACCATCTCTCACATGAGCGTACTAAAGAAAACCAAACACCCTCAGCTGTTCATAATCAATTGTCGATCTAAAAAAATTCTTAGAATGAGTCATACAATCAATAGCCATTGATAACTTTGGCCCAAAATTCCTTTCTCACCTTAAAATGCGAGAGTATGATTCGTGTCTTATCATAAATAATTATGTTCAATCTTTATGTGAGCTCATTGTGTTGTGGTGTTCTAGATATGTACAATGACACCTTATTTCCTCGACATCACAAAACTTGTTGAACTCATGACTGTACAATTCTAACATATTTGTTCTGACACGTTTGGTTTTTTTTGGGTTTACTTATCGATCATAATCTTTTACTAGACAAAGGTTAAATATGTCTCATATTTGGTAATAGAATAATCAACCCACACCATCCTTGAATAATCATTTTTCAAACTCATGTAGTATATTTAAGGATGGTTTTGGTACGGTTGTCCTACCAAACCTCTTAAATCATTATTGTTACTAATTATTTGGTATTATAAAATTGAGTATCATAACCTTACCAAAATTTTGTTACAGCACTTTCCCGTATACCATAATATTCGGTTTGATACTGTTCAGTAAGGTTAATTACCATAAAATAAAAATAGAAACACACCTAAAAAGTATAAGATAAATTTAAAACAAACAATTTATTTTTTGAATAATTTTTTTAGAAGTAGTTAAACAGATAAGAAAAATTAAATATATCAAAACATATAAGATAAAAATAATTATGTTAATTTGTTTTAGAATTTGAGTAGTGAAAATGTATATTTTTAAGTTGAATAAAAATTATTCATATAAAATCGGGTTTTGACTACTTCAACAACTATTACGAGAAATGGTATAACTTTGTCTAAACTTGTTATTTGCATATTAATTTTTTATTAGACACTAGACTTATAGATTTTTACAAATGTAAATAGAGTTAGGAAATGTATAATCATATTTGAATTTGATCTAAGTTTTCTTTATGTATAATAGGTTTTTGACAGTTTCGACGTCTGGTACGAGAAATATGATTAATTTGTGTAGAAACTTTATTTTAATAGTGAAATTTATATTTTTAAGATGACATTAGTGAGTGATATTTCTAGAGATTTATTTATTTATATTCGTAGCCAAATTATATATAATTCCGCAATTGGAATACAATTGTTTTTTGGCACCTGATTACATGTAATTTCACAACTGGAACAAAATTTATTTTACCAGACTAATTTCGTAACCAAATTGTATTATGTATGCAATTGGACGCATCCCAATTTTATTTTATTTTATCTTTTTAAAGAGAAAAAATTTCAACAGAAAAATGCACATATATTTGCAATTAAAAAAGTTAGTTGTTTCACACCCAATTAACACTTATGTTTTATTTTATTTTTTACACAATCAGACTTATTTAGTTACCAAAGTCCTATTTCCGCAACAGATTTGCACATAATTCCGCAAGTATAATGCAATTTCTTAATCATTTGCCAAACTCTTCAATCCCCCCACCAAAAAAACTTATACCCATCTTCATAATTTTGTCTATAAATATGCTTTTATTACTCATTTCACCTACCACCATTAAATTTTAGAGACAGAGAGAGAAACTTCATCGATCCAATTGCTCCTCCACTGTCGCCACCATACTCTGTTCCCGAAGATCGTGTCCGAACTAATTCTGATATACTCTTATTATGTTTATGTTTAGCATGTAAAACTTTTGGGATTGGCTTACCATTACACAAAGAGCTGATGAGAGAGATTTTTTTGATAACATTCACGATAAACCATGTCAAGTTGTTCAGACCTTTACATACGGTCCCTGGTCTCCTACAAAAAAAATCATCACCTTCTATAGTCCTCGAAAGTTCTTAAAATAACCTCTCTGATCTTACTTCCATAGCTTGTTCGAAAAAGCCACCACTGAAATAGCGAGATCAATCGCCTCAAAAAGTAAAGAAAAACCTCATATTAAAAGTTAGTTCATTGCTAAGGGAGAATCTCAAGAGCTTAACATTTCAACAAATCAACTTCTTTTAATCCCTAAAGCAAAAACTACTGTTAGACCTCCTCATTCAAAGGGAAAAACTAGGAAAAACAAGAAGTCACAGGTGATCCTTTCAGAAACTCTCTAAATAAAACTTTGAATACACCCAGTAATGTACCACATATGCCTACTACTTCAAAATCGCCTTCTCATAACCAAGACCAATGCACCAATACAACTGCATCTTCCCAATTCTAAAATAAAATATCTGAGGAAGCTGCTGACTCCATGTCAAGGACTGATACTGATTCATAGATTCAAATTCTTGATAATACTCATCCTTCTGATTTTAATGAGAATGCTGCAAAAAAGAAAAGCAAACCCAAGAAAAAGAAGAAGGCAAAAAAAAAAAATCCGCACTGTTTGAGGACCTTGGTGCCAATTCGAATATCAATCTTAAAGATATCCTTCGTGAATATCTTATTGCACTCAAGAATGTGTAATACGAATATTTGAATCAATCTGATTATGTTGCTCTTTATAGGCAATGGGAGATTCCAGAGATCGTTACTCTTTGTTTCCCATATGTTGGAGAGACTCCTCTCTCCTATGGTGAAATGAGTTGGTAGTTTACCTAGAGATTCTGAACTGGGGACTCCGCTTCCCATTGGACCCAGTAGTTGTAGATTATGTTAAAAAAATTGATCTATGGTCTAACAAAAAAGTCCCAACCATTGGTTTATGCTTATATATAGTATTCATGGCTTGAAGACTCACCAAAACTTATCTTTCTATAGAACAATTCATAGCTAAAACCGATCTCTAAAAAATCTTTTTCTCCTATTTTACTGCATGACCGTCAGAAACTCTTTAAAAATAATGGATGACCTCCTCGAAGCAGATAAAACATGCTGAAATTCTTTTTTATTCATGGGTGTTGGGAGAACGACAAACAAATTTCAATGGAGAACCCCTCAAGATTGTCTCTAAAATGGAAGAGCACCAGTAAGTTCCATACCTGTTTTATTCACTTATTTTATAATTTATGTTAACTTGAATTTTTTTGTGCATAAATTTTGAAGAGGTGTCAAATTCACCGGGGTGCTACCAAGGAGACATTCTCCAAACTGAGTAAGTGTGTAGCAAAAGAGTGGTCAAACGAGTTTCACAAGTGTTTTGACCCTCTGAACTTTGTCCAAATTCATCTACGGAAGATCTCCCCCGACTTTGTTATATTCGCGGATCAACTGATAGAGCCTCCTGAATCAAGAGATGTTGTGAAAATATTAGTTCATCGATACATATATATATATATATATATATATATATATATATATATATATATGTCATTCTTCTTGCTTGGAATAGGGCCCCACACCATAAACTGAAAAAAAATTCGAAGAAAAATTCTCAGGGTGCATCTTCCAAAAGGAAAAAAAAGTCAGCCCAAAAAATAAAACTAAGAGAAAGGCTGCAAAAATCAGTACTACTGACAATGAATAGTCCTAAGCCGAGGCTTCCAAAAGAAAAAAAGTTTGCTACTACAAAGAAAATGAAAATCTCCTCGTCGAAGACACCTAGTGAGAATGTTGGTGATGAAGTTGTTGATATCTCCTCCCTAAATCCGACGCTAGATGTTGATGTTAATGAAGAAGAGAATGAAGATCATCACTTTTATATCTCCTCCCCAAATCTGTATTTAAAAAAACCTTCCTCAAAAATTTATCACATACTTTAAAGTCCTTTTTTTCGCCCACGAATTATAACGGTTTCGCATTAAAGTTTCATAATTAATCGAATTCAAATGTGCACTAATCCTTTTTTCCTCAATAAAATCAAGCTCCGTTCGTCTAACCTCCTCGTTATCATCCTCAAAATAATTAAGTAGCCTGCAAGATGGAAGTGTTGAATCCGCCAGGCTTACCGTATCCATCTCGTATACCAAAACAAAAAGAGTTTTTTGAGTCGCAGTTCGAGCTGTTGTTTTATAGGCCCATAACACCTTTTGAAGATAATTAGGCCATTTTCAGCTGTACTTGTCAAGTTTTTCTTAAGACCATCCAAAATAGTTCTGTTAGTAACCTCTACTTGACCATTCGTTTGTGGGTGAAATGATATTGAAAAGTACTATGTAATTTTCTCGAATCGCAAAAGATGTCATCTCGTTTTTATTAAACTGTAGGTCATTATCAGTAGTAATTTTCTGAGGAACTCCAAATCTACAATACATATTAGACACAATGAATTCGATTACATCTTGAGCTCTTGTTCCTGACAAATGCTCGACTTCTTCCCATTTTGTAAAGTAATCCACTACAACTATAATTGTTTTCGTCCTCTTAAAGACATAGGTAATGAACCCACTAAATCCAAACCCCATCTATCAATAGGAAGCACTTCAGAAATTGGGGTTAGGGGCAAAACTAGTTTATGAATGAAATTTCCAAATTTTTGACAAGTGTCACATCTTCGAACTAGATTCTTAGCATCCCTCATTATAAAATGCCAATAATATCTTACCAACGAAACTCTTCTTCTTAAAGCCTTACATCCATAATGAGTTGAGCCTTCCCCATCACACAGTTCGATTTTTTTTTGAAGTTCATTTTTGCCCAAACATCTTAACAACGGTCGTCGACTCAAAGATTTTCTTATACAAAATTACATATAGTAATGTGTACCCATGCGCTCTAAATCTCAATTGTTTAGCTAATGTTTTATCAAGGGGAAATGTACCTTTAGGTAAAAACGCCCTTAGATTGAATCTCTAATCTTTTCGTTCTTCCTCGGTAACCACAAATAATTCCTTAGAATATTTACATTGCTCTAATTTCATCAGTATGGATGGATTCTCTTGTATTAAAATCTAGGGATACTCCTTAGAATAAGAAATATTTGCCAAAGAATCTGCAACATTATTTTCCTCTCGGTTAATATGTTCAGTTGTCATTCGTCAAACAAGATAGCTAAACCCCACAGTTCTCGCAAATACTTGATAATTTGATCATTCTTAACCTCAAATATTCCTAACATGTGATTTACTATAAGTTGGGAATCCGTTTATAACGGAAATTTCTTAGCTCCACAAATACTTGCAAACCTTAATTCAACTACAATTGTCTCATATTTTGCTTCTTATTCGATATACTAAATTTAAACCGAATGGCTTGGTACATAGCCTCACTAGATGGAGTGGTCAACTCGACTCGCGCGCTTGATCCCAGAACAATATAGCCTCCATCAGTTTGAACTACCCACTCATTAACTTTTGATAATGTACTTGCATTATTTCCCTCATCGTCAGAGCATCTCAAATGGAATTCGACAAGAAAATATACTAAAGCTTGGTCTTTGATAGTCGTTCAATGACACAGTCCTCTAACTTCACGAACCACTTAGTCATCCTTCTAAAAACATATGGTCTATGTTGTACATTTTTTTAATGGAAACAACGTTCTTAAAATAATCGATGAGTCTGAAAGTAAGGGCGTATCTTTCTGGCAGCTACAACTACAGTCAAAACCAATTTTTTTAGCTTCAAATATATTTTTTCTGATGCAAGTAAACTTTTGCTCATATAATATACCGGTTGTAGATATATAGCTACCTCCCTTACCAACATATCACTGGCAGCAAAATCTGAAACAACTATATACAAAAACAACTAGTGTCTAATTAGGGGCTTAGAAACAAATTGGGGATGATAAATGTTCTTTAATTTTTGAGAATGCTACCTCACACTCTAGTGTATATATATTTGAAGATCTAGATATGAATCTATTTAGAGCTGCCAGTATTTATGTCAAAATTTCCACCTTTTTAAATGACCGAGGAGGGTTCATCATTATTAAAGCTTTCAACTGATCAAGATCAGCTTCCATTCCTTTTAATTTATTATATATCCCAAAATTTTTACAGACCTGACGCGAAAGGTACACTTTTCCAGATTTATCTTTAAGCGAATGACTCTTAAATTCAATAAATTTTCTTCCACATTACGAAGATATTTGTCGTCTGCCAAGATTTAGACAACATGTCATCAATATAAACCTCCATATTCCTTCGAGTTTGAGTGGCAACAATCTTTGTTCATTAGTATTTGATACGTAGCTCCACAATTGTTTAGGCCAAAAGGCATAACCCGATAACAATGCAATCCTCTATCAGTAATAAAAATGGTACTTTATTGATCATTGGGATTCAAATGAATTTGATTGTACCTCGCAAATGCATCCATGAAAGAAATAATCTTATTTCTCGATGTTGAATCGACAATTTGATCAATTTTTGGTACATGAAATGGAACCTTCGGATATGCTCTTTTAGATCGATAAAATCGATACACATCCTCTGTTTCCCGTTCTTATTTTTTACAAACACATGATTCGCACTCCATAATGAATAATGTGCTTCTTGGATATGTCCTACCCTAGATAACCGATCTACTTTGCGATGATCCCCTTGCAAATTTATACTAAAAAGGTCCTCTGCTTTTGAATGATAAGTCTAATTTTTGGGTTAATTGCCAAGTTATGGTATATCACCTCGGAGGGAACCCCCACATCATCTTCAGTTTTCCAATCTAAAACCTCTAAGTTTTTGGATAAGTACCTCAATAATTGATAACGTAATTTATGCAAAAAACAATGTCCATATTCGTAAACTTTTTCCATTAGGAAACACATATACTTCTACATTTTCATCAACAACTAATGAACCCGAGGTCTCCCTCAGGTCGTCCACCTTGTCAGCATCCGAGGACGATCCTCATAATTGTTATTATGCTATTTTTCAAGTGCTACACTCTTTTTGATGTGTAAAGCTATCGCATAACATTATCGAGCCACTTTTTGGTCACTTCGAACGTCTCCGACACGATCCCTAATTACATACTTCAAGAATCAATGGACTGTAGAAGCTACAACATGCATTCTTGATAGCCATGACCTCTTAAAAATAGCGTTGTAACTAGTCATACAATACACCACCATAAGCAAGACTTGAACTTTTTTCTTGAATGGATCGCAGCCTAACAAAACTTCACCCTCAAATTATTCAATGACTTGGGCTGTTATCCCAGTCAATCCAACTATGGTGCGTTCAGATCGGAGAATTATAGGTGGATTATGCATCTTCTCATATATTTACATAAATAAAACATTTACCGAACTACCAGTACCAATGAGTATCCTTCCGATCTCAGTACCTATTATTTATGCACCGATCACCACTGTATCTTCATAAAGACAATCTATTCTTCTTAAATCATCTTCATCAAACAAGATAAAAGGTGTGACATTCTTCCCATAAAGATGAGTAGACATTCTTCCCTCCAACTGAGTTGCTAAACTTACCATATGTATTATCCTATAACTGTTGTGTTCCCAGCCATAGTATCTCCTTTAAAACTTTCCAGGAACTCAAAGTATTAATTTAAAATTCCAACTCATCTTTGTACCACTGGTTCATTCACTACCAACACTATCCTCCGATCCGTATTTTGATCCAGGTATTCCGAGGACACATCAATGTCGTCTTTAAATTCATCAACCATCAACATATTTTCCTGCTTTGATAAAAAATTTACAAAATGATACTAGGTGTACTAGTTCTTGGCTTATTTCGACCACTTCCCTGTCCTTTAACAAAAGTTTTTAGCTTACCATTCTCTATCAAAATCTGAACTTTTTTATTTCAAGCTATACAGTCTGCGATATAATACCCCACGTCTTGTGGTACTTACAAAACTTGTTGTTCCGCTTCTCTCTTGGTTTATTTATTGGTGGTGGTTTTAAAAAATTATCAAGGTTTTTAGTTCATTCAAAAATAATTTCCATATTTTCAGTCAAATCTGCAAAATACTATGGTCTTACCCACTGATTCGACTTGACCCGAGGTGGTTAATAGTTAGAATGCTGGGATAACCATGACCGATAAAGTAATTTAGTAGATACCTTTAGTCGTGATGACCCTTGAGAATTCGAAGTACTTCCTTGGTAACCTTGACCAATATAACGTTGCCTTGCCTTGATTTCTTCTGAGATAAACTAGTTCTGATCCGAACCTTGTTGATTCGTCCACTTAAATTTATTCCTCGACTTGAGCCATTAAAGCCCTACAAATTAATGCCCTTGTTCTTGTAGTTTCTTTTGCTAAATCTCTAAAGAACAACCCTTGTATAAAATTTACATATGCTATATGCTCTTCACAGTCGTCTAACTCCATATTAGTTAACACAAAGCGTCTAGTATAGTATTTTAATCTTTCTCGAACAACTTATTTGTATTGAGTTATAGTATCACCATTATCTTGGATTTTTTTGCTCCCCACAAACTGCCTTCAGAAATCTTTATAGAAAGTTCCAAAGTTGATTATCGAACCCCTCAGAAATCTGTTGTACCACTTTAAATATGTGCCCTTGAAAGTTTGTGAAAACTCTCTGCACACTAACTTATCATCATCCTAAAAAATCATCATATAGTTCTTGAATTGTTCAATATGGTCATCAAGATCTTAAGTGTCATTAAAATTATCAACTTTAGTAATTTTAGAACTTCTCAGAAGAGGTATTGACCTTATTTCAGAAGATAAATGAGAAGTTCTCCAATATACCCCTTGCATGTATTGGTAACCCCAAGTTATGCTTTCCATAATTGCATGCAAGCTTTGATCCGCATGATTGATATATTGATTAGTTGTATTATATTCGAAGAGCGGATTTTCAATCATAAATCTGGATCTATCATCTTTCTTAGATTTATGCTCTCTTCACGATTTCTGAGGTCGTCTATTCTTCCTCATCGAAGAACGCAAGTCTCTTACTCTTATATAGGAATCACCTTTCTCAAAATTATGAGAAAAATCCTAGAAGTTTGACCCAAGAGACTCAATTGTATCTGTTGAAATATATCGATGCTTATCTTTCTTCTCATTCCTAGAGGAGTGATATCTTTTTCTGGCTGAAATTATACTTCTCGATGATCACTTCGTGCTCGATAAACATTATGAGACTCACCAGATTGGCCTTCTAAATATTTCTTCTCATTTACTCGTTGCACTTTGGATTTTACTCTACCAGCTTGAAGTAGTTGTTCCTTCTGATCAAATTGATTATTTAAATTAGTTATTATTTCAAATAATTGATTCATCCGATCTTCCACATTTAATTGATCGCGTTGATCAATTCCTTATATTTCACCTCGAGTTTATCCTCTAACCATGCGTGAATCAAGTACCTCTCCTTCCACTAATATCGGTGGACCAACTCGGATTTCAAGATCCATAATATTTTTGTTATCCGATCGTGTATTTTTATGGTTTTTGATAAGATGTAGCACTATCGTCAAGTTATACTCATCGACCAAACCAATGTACCCCCGCTAATAAAGTAATAATCAAAGGATTCTACGTCAAGAGGAATAAAAAATGAAGGATATTATACGAAGCAGATAAATATAACGAATTAATTAGACAAGGTACCCTCGACAGAACATCGCAAAAACAATAACATTGATAGAAGAGCTAGGTGTTGCCTGTATGATAACCGAACTATAATCTCATGTGATAGCAGACCGGTATCCCGGCCAGCGCTGAACAGTAATCCGCGTAAAGGCTGGCTAGTACCTCGGCTGACGCTGAATAATGGTTACAAAAAATAAGGCTACTAAGAGCAATAATGGAGCAACATCCAAGACGTGGAAATTAGGCATGAACCCATGACCAAGCGTAAAATAAAGTGGAGAATTATTAGGAGATAGTAAAGTAGTGTATTGTAAAATGTATTATATAAAGGAAAGAGGATCCTAAAACTATGTAAGGTTTTTTATATCAAAGTAATAAGATATTAGCATTTTATTCTTCTGTTTTCCATCTTTTATACCAATCATAAAAATCTTTCACCAGATTTTGATGTCGTTTGTGGGAACGCATAATGCGTAGCTCATACTAGGGCAAGTGATGGTGTTGACTAGGTCAGGAATTGAGAGAGAGAATATGACATCCCCTCACATGCAAGGAGGGTAAGGCAATCAAGGACTTCCGGAGAATCCATCCAACGGCGAGGCCATCATTAGAGCTAATCAAGCTGACCATTGGGAGGTTTATATGATAGCAAACCAAATTGACGACCAATCCCATGTCAATTTTGAGGGGAACGCTGACGGACCAGTGTAGGGTAAAAACCCCGTTAACCTTGGTATGTCTTCCACCCCTTCTAACGTGCAGATCTTGGAAACACAGATCTAGGAAGTCAAGCACGAGCAGCAACGAGTTGCTCAATGGAAGCAGAAGAGAGACTAGGAGGCAAGGAACGTTTTGATCAAATCGCCAAAACCCTCCGGTTCTTGAGCGAGAATGTCTTTCAAGCGAGCGTTGTTAGACAATATTTCTTGCTAGAGAATGATGGGGACGACCTCACGCAGAAAAGTAAGATTCGCACTCACAGAAGTGAGCGTACCGACAAGAGTAAGAGAAAAAATAAAGGAAGAAAAGAGTGACAGATTCTCACCGGGACGACTTATCTACTAATGGAGTGCCTCAGAAGAATGAAGTAATTGAGGCACCTGAGTACGAACTGGTAAGACCCACTATAGCTGCATATGTTTTGTAGGAATCCATTTTTATGAAGAGCATCATCGAGGGGAAACTTCCACCAAAACTTGACCCGCATAAGATGGATTCATACAATGGGTCAGGAGATCCGAAGTACCATTTTGCGCAATTTAGGAAAATGATGATGATGTTCAATCCTGACGGTATCTTGCTTTGTAGAGCATTTTCAATGACATTCAAAGAAAATGCCCTTGATTGTTTTAATAGCCTTCAGAAGGGGTCGATCAAGGACTCTCAAAGCCTATGGGTTGTGTTCAGAAACCGTTTAGTAGGAAACAAGGAGCATAAGCGTGAGGGTGATGCCATCATGGATTTGTATCAACGATGGGGAGAAACGCTGAAGATCTATGTGCAGTGATTTGTGCGAGAGATAAACTCTATGTTAGGTTGCGTTGAGGTAGTGGCGGTAGCGACATTTAAAAGAGGGTTGGATCATGATGGCCCCCTTTTCATCGACCTTATAAGGTTCTCAGTCAAGAAGATGGATGGCATCTTTGTCTAGTCAGATCAGTTTATTCGATTCGAAGACTCAAAGAAGGCGAACCCCACGCCTAATTATCAACACAAACATTTGGAGTTTAAGCCTGATAAGGATATCAAATATTGAGGGCCTAAATGTAATAAAACTAAGATTGAATGTGATAAATTGTATAGTAGTAAGAGGATATTAAGACTACTTGTAAATATAGAGGGTTGCAATGCAATTTACTGTGAGGTGCGACCAAATTCCCACATCCCACATCGGTTAAACATGGGAAGAAAGATCAGTATATAATTTAAGAATACATCTCCATTAGTGTGAGGCCTTTTGGAAGTGGACCAAAAGCAAAGCCGTGCGGGCCAGTGGGCCCAAAGCGGACAATATCACACTATTGTGGAGATCGGAGTATTCTTACTTATATACAAAGGCGGAATATGTGAACCCAATATTCCCTACAAATGGTATCAGAGCACCAGGCCCAGACGGAACGCGATGTGGTGGATTGTGATGTGGGTGAAATTCTGCGAACATCATACCAGAAGCCGAGAGCCATACTCAAGGTGAATGATCTGCTGGATAGATAGAGCGCCACGGCTCATCAAGCAGGTGGCTTGATCAAGGAGCGGCGCAGATTCATCTAAAGATGGAGCGCCACGGCTCATCAAGCAGGTGGATTGATCATGGAGCGGCGCAGATTCATCTAAAGAGGGAGTGCCAGATGGCTCATCAAGCAGGTGGCTTGATCAAGGAGCGGCACAGAGCAGATAGATCCGCCCTAAAGCTCTAGAGTTCAGGTTTCTCTTCACCTGACTAGAGTAGGCGGATGGAAGTCAATTGAGAGGAGGCTAGAGTGGTACTTTGTTCGAGAGGAGGATTGTGAGGTGCGACCAAAGTCCCACATCCCACATCGGTTAAACATGGGAAGAAAGATCAGTATATAAGTTAAGAATACATCTCCATTAGTGTGAGGCCTTTTGGAAGTGGACCAAAAACAAAGCCGTGCGGGCCAGTGGGCCCAAAGCGGACAATATCACACTATTGTGGAGATCAGAGTATTCTTACTTATATACAAAGGCGGAATATGTGAACCCAATATTCCCTACATTTACCCATTTGTATAGCTAATTCGGTTATAGAAGCCTAACACACATATAAATAAGGTGTGAGGTGATAAATAAAAAACAACACTTTTCACTTAGTTCTATACTAATTCTTAAACTACTTCCTCTCTCTATAATGCGACTCTCCCTTTTACTTTCTCTCTCAAGAAGTACGATTTTAAACTTAACAAATTGGTAACCACATTGGGAGATTATTCTGATTGATGCCTTGATTTCACATAAAAAACAGAAGCTGTTGAATTTTAATTAGATTTATCGTTCTTGATCGATATGGAACCAGGAAATAAAGCCGATCCAACAATTCGAAAGGCTATTGAAACTTTGACATATGATTTGCGTAGGAAAGAAAGTAAAGATAGTGATCGAATTCCAATACAACAAAGTCGATATGACATTAAAGATCGAATGAATCAGTTTTGGATAAAATATCAGCGTTGGATGAGAAGTATACTAAGAAAGAACATCAAGTTCAATCATGTAGGCTAAAATCTGAGGTGGGACAGGTTGAAGAGAAAAACAAGCTGGAAAATAAATTTGATCGATCGTATACATCTCATCAAATTTGAAGTGAACAAAAATATGCATTTTGAGTCTGATAAAGAAAATCGAACTTCGAGAAAAGAAAAAAAAGATAAGCATAGGTGCATCACATATAGTGATGATGAATTTGATAGCTATGAATCTGAAAGAGGATCATTTAAGAAGATGAAGTATCGCGACTCCTTGAAAGAAGACAATAGTCGGCATCGCAAATTGTGTAAATAGTACAAAACAAAAAGAGACAATAAAACTCATTATGCGAGGGATACTGTATGGCATGAAAGGAATACATCTAATCAATACACATGAGTAACTGATCAAAATTTGTATGTTATAATGGCGGCTAGAGGAGATGATCAATATGTAAAAAGGCTAGATTGGAGAAATCCTCCTCTAACTTCTGAGATCAAGTCCATTTCTCTTCCGAAGCGTTTTGACATTTCTAAGGTCGAAACGTTTGATGAGACTCAAAACCCTGATGATCATATCAAACAATTCAAAACTATATTTTGAACTTTGAAGATGATGATAGACTGGTATGCAGAGTATATTTCTCTTCTTAGTATATTTTCGTTCAGCTTATTCTAACTGCATTTTTGGGGATATTTCAGTGAGTTTTCTGATTTCGGTTTACTAATCTTGTGTATTGGGGTTATGTATGAACTTGTCATACTTTGTGTTGTGTATGCTCTAGTTTTATCTAGAGAATATTTTTGTAACCCGTCTTCTGATAGTGAATATTTGGTTGGACTCCAAAATCAGTCCCATGGTTTTTACTTTCTACACCGTGAAGATTTTCCATGTAAAAAATATTCTGTCTTATTTGCATTGATTTCATACCTACTTTATATTTTGTTTGAAATCATTATCTATAATTATATTTAAGACAAAAAAAAACGTTGAGGATCATATTAACCTGCCACTTGAAGAATTCATGTAAAACCGGCAAACCCTAGCTGTAGCCCCAAGAAAGCTCCAAGAAATGAGTGGGTTTCTTAACATCTAAGAAACCTTCACTCCTGTTTCTTTTCGCTGATTAGTTCTCTCCTTGCATTGTTGTGTCTTCGTTTATCCATTGTTATTATCCGTTGCTTGGGCTGGTGCAGAAGTTTCCCTCGGGAGACAGGGCCTTCGCAGGCTTTGCCTGTGGTTTGGCTGTGTAATGGCTGTCAATTCTCTAAGTGCTAGGGATTTTACACCCTTGAATAACAAGTCTGAGACGAGTCTTCCTCTTCAAGGTTCGAATGTGGCTCCGTCTGTTAGGATGTTATACACCGATGTCTTGAAAAATAGGAACGAAAATGCTGGGTTTCGCTCGGAACGGGTTAAGTCTTATGAAGATCACAATGTGATTCAGTTCACAATGCAAACGAAGGCTGATCTTTTGACTCAATCGAGGACTACACTTATAGCCAAATTCAGTGAAGGCATCCCCAAGCGATCGGCTTTTCAAGCCTTTCTTGATTCTTTCAAGTTCAAGGGGATGTTCACGTATGTAACGATTGATTTGAGGCAAATTCTTGTTGAGTTCTCTGTGATGGAAGACGTTGACAGATTATGGTTGAAACGGTTTTGGAAGGTGGAAGGTAAGGTTATGAGAGTTATCAAATGGTGTCCCCGAAGCAATAGAAACTATGAATGCCCAGTTGCCTTACTCTGGGTAAGGTTTGAGAAGTTGCCTGAGTTTCTGTATAATAGATCTGTTATACAAGAATTGGCTTCTTCTCTTGGCATTGTTCATCAAGTGGTGGTGCCAGATATTAATAGGGCTAAAGTGAATGCCTGTTTTGCTTTGGTTGAAATCGATGTTTCAAGGCTGTTGAAAAGGAAATTGTGGGTTGGATTCGGTGATTGTGATGGTTGCTGGTTAGGAGTTAGTTATAAGAATGCTCCCTGCTATTGCCAGACTTGTCATCATTTAGTGCATGATTCTGAGAAATGCAAAAAGAATTTAGAGATGGACTCCAAGAATGTGCAGCAAAGTTCTGATATTATTGCTAAAGATGTTGTTCAATCTGTTTCGTTACATGATAAAGTTACAATGGATCAAGCTCCTAAATCTACAAAAGTTCAAACTTTCACTCAAGTTTACAAAAGGAAACTAAAATCTATTATAACAGCCAAGGACATGCCTTTTGTTTCTTGTCCCTCAACAAGTCTTGCTAGTCCGGTTAAAGAGAAGACTGTCTCCAAAAATGACCCTGATCTCATTAGTGCTCTTCAGAATCTTGAGGAGGAAGATAATTATTTGTGTAATAATAATCTGCAGGCTTCTCCTCGTGGTGGAAATATTGGTAGTTATAACCCTTCTCCAAGGGCTAGCTCCAATGATCCTGATCATGATTTCGAATCTGTTATCTCCAGTAAGATCAAATCTGCAAACAAGAACAGTAATTCAAAAAGGTTATCTATCAACTCTTTGAGAAAAAGAGAAAAGGTTCAAAATAGATCTGTGTTTGATAATGTTTAAGTTTATCAGTCGGAATGCTCGTGGAATTCATAATAATCCTACTATTGCTAGGCTAAAATTTATTATTAATAATGCGAATGTTAAGATGATTACAATTCAAGAACCTATGGCTAGATATGACAAAATTGAGTTGATTGCTAGGAGGATTGGTTTTGATAACTATATGGCTAATATATCTAATAAAGTTTGGTTTTTTTGGCCTAACGATATTAGTGTTTCTGTCATTTTTAATCATGATCAGTTTTTACATCTTGAAATCAATTATGCTACTTTCACTTGTTTTTTACTTCTGTCTATGCTAAGAATCAGAGAGTGCAGCGAAAGTTACTTTGGAGTCAGCTTGGTAATCTTACCTGTGAAGAGAAGCCTTGGATCATTGCTGGGGACTTCAACACCACCAGAAGCCCTGATGATAAGCTCAATTGTATAAACTATGATGGTATTAGTGCTGATAAATTTAACGAGTTTATAAGACACTGTAATCTGGATGTTCCTGGCCACAGTGGTTCTCGTTATACCTGGAGAAACAACAATGTTTGGAAGAGGTTAGACTGGGTTCTAATCAATCAAAAGATGCTTAATGAATTGAGTATTCAGGTTTGTCACATGGTCAGAACATGTCCTGACCATGCCCCGCTCTTAATTTCCATTAACAAAATCTTAAACACCCATACTCATTCTAAGAAAAGCTCTTTCAAATTTATTAATGCTTGGACTAATCATCCTGATTTCATGAATTGTGTAAATCAGAATTGGTCCAAGCATTGTAATGGTGATGATAATACCATCTTTTGGTATAAACTTAAAATGCTGAAGAAATATTTAAAAAACTGGAACTACACAACATTTGGTAACATTTTTAATAAAGTTAAAGAAGCTACTACTGAAGTAGACAATTGTGAGCTCATCCATCAGAATACTAATAATAACACTTCTAAATCTAACCTATCTAAAGCCAATAGCATTCTCATTCTAGCTTTAAAAAATAAAGAATGCTATTGGAAGCAGAAGTGTTTCAATTCTTGGCTAAATGATTGTGATGGAAATACTAAACTTTATCACAATTATGTAGCCAAGAAAAGAAATAAAAACTACATTGCTGGTATTAAAGATAATGGAAATTGGCTTACTGATCAAAGTGAAATAGCTTCTTCTGCTGTATCTCACTTCAAAATGATCCTTTCCAATGATCCTAATAACAGTAACATTGTTAATACTCATGATTCTATTCTAAACAACATTCCTAAGATTGTTTTGGAGAGGGATAATGAGGAGATTACTAAGCCTACATCAAAGGAAGAAGTCAGAGCTATTATTAATGATATGAAGAAAGACAGTGCCCCTGGCACTGATGGGTTCAATACTTTCTTTCTTAAACATTGTTGGAATATAATTAGTAATGATCTTTGTAATGCTTTAAATGCTTACCTTGATGGTAACTCTATCCCAAATGAAGTGTTTGCCACTGGGATTGTGCTTATCCCAAAAAATGCCAACCCTATAACCTGGAACAATTACAGACCTTTAAGCATGTGCACTATATTTAACAGATTAATCTCTGCCCTTATTAATAGGAGAATCTCCTCTATTCTCCCCAGAATCATCTCCAGAGGGCAGAGTGCTTTTGTTAAGGAGAGGTTCATTCATGACAATATTTTAATAATAAAGGAGATGCTCCATAACATTAGAAGAAAGCCTTCTAAAGGCAATACCATCTTACAATTAGATATGACAAAGGCATTTGACAGAATGTCTCACACCTTTGTCATAAAAACTTTAAAATGTTTTGGTTTTTCAGATGATATTGCTTCTCTAATACACAGGTTGATCTCCAATGTTATGATTTCTATTTTAATCAATGGAACTAGCATAGGTTACTTCCCTCAGAAGACTGGATTAAGACAAGGAGATCCTTTATCTCCTTGCCTTTTTATCCTTGCTGAGGAAGTTCTTTTAAGAGGTTTAGCCAACCTATATGATTCTAACAATAATATGCAATACTACTTAAAATCTGGATACATCTTACCATGCTTAGCCTTTGCAGATGATATAATTATCTTCTTTAACAACGCTCCTTCTTCCATCAAAAGCCCGAGCCTTCTGCTTGACAAATATCAGCAAGAATATGGTCAATTGATTAATAGAGATAAGACAAAGATCATTACCTCTTCTAGATGTTCCAGTATCAACACTGCTAGAATCAACTCCACCATGGGATTCCAGACTGAGCACGCTCCATTTAACTACCTGGGAATTACAATTTCTGCAAATAACAAAGGGAAGCATTACATTCCTTTTATAGCTAAAATCTATAACAAAATTAATGAATGGGATCTGAAGAATCTATCTTATAGTGGCAGACTGTCCCTTATAAGACATGTTCTTCACCCTATCATCTATTTCTGGATACAAAATAGCCTAATCCCGAAGAATATTCTTAACAAAATAGAGCTCTGCTTCAATAAGTTTCTCTGGAGACCTAAATTTAATGAAAATTCTATCCATTGGTCTGGTTGGAGAAACCTTTGTAATCCATTTGAAGAAGGTGGATTGAATATCAAACTTATGTCTGATATTCAACTCACCTTCTCCTATAAGCTTTGGTACTTATTCAGAAAAGGAAAGTCTCTATGGTCTGACCTTATCACCAAAACTTACTGCCAAAATAAGCACCCTCTTACTGCTAAGTGTAGTGCTAATGACTCTATAGTATAGAAGAGACTTCATACTGTTAAGAATAATGCTGACCAGTTTATTCATTGGAATGTTGGTCGTGGGGATATAGATTTTTGGAGAGACTCTTGGCACAAAATGTCTCCTATTATTTCTGAGCAAAATACATGGTACCTCCCAGCTAAAGTAAATTCTTTTTGGAAAGATGGAAAATGGGACTCTAATCTTCTTTCTTTCCTTTCTCATGAAAGATATCAACACATAAGTTGTGTTAATATCAATCAAGATCAGGAAGATACTATAGAATGGAGCCTCTCCAAAGATAAAAAATTTAATACCAAAATGACTTGGGAAAGCATCAAAACAAAACACAATAAATCATTCATTTTCAAAAAAAATTGGCATCACTTTATCCCTACAAAATTCTCTTTTCTCAGCTAGAAGTTACTAAACAATTTTGCTCCTATTGACAGTATCCTCTCCAATAAGCACTTCACTATAGTTTCTAAGTGCCAGTTTTGCTGCAACTGTGAAGATACAACACATCTCTTCATCAATTGCAGCTATGCCTGGCCCTTATGGAACTATTTTGGTATCATGTTCAAGATACCAATAAAGCGCTTCATGAATCTGCCTCACATGTTCTTTACCTGGTTTAGCTATACTCACAGTAATTTCCATGTAACCCACATTGTTCCACAACTCATAGTGTGGACAATCTGGTTTAACAGAAATCACTGCAAGTTTAATAAACCTATAGATAATTTCTATAATGCTATAAGCAGAATTAAAAACATCATTCTAGGAATAGACTCGAAGAACATCCTAAAATCTAAGCATTGGTCTGGTGTTGTTGACGCAGGTGCTAAAATTGGAGCTCTGTCCATCAGTAAGAGAAAATCTAAATAGCTGAAGTGGAAGTTGCCTGATCCAGGTAGAATTAAAATCAATACTGACGGAGCATGTAGCTACACGGGCGAGGCCACTGGTGGATTAATTACTCGTGATGATCACGTGAACATCATTACTGGTGCTGGCTTCTTATTTGGCAAGATTAGTCCCCTTCAAGCTGAAAGAAGAGCTTTTATGGAGTCTCTTATTCTTTGTCACAGGAATGGTTGGAAAGATGTAGACCTCGAGGCGGACTGTTCGACTCTTATCAACAACTTGACTACTGGATATGTCTTGAATAACACCATGGATGATATCTGTAGAAGCTTACTTCTCCCTTCTATGCACATTCGTCACATTTCCAGATCGGAAAATGTGGTGGCCGACTGGATCTCAAAGTGGATACTTGCTGAGAAGACTAATCGCTCCTTTACTAACCGAGATATCCATAACCCTCTCCTAGCTATCATCGTCCTCGAAAGCTTAGGTGTTGGGTATATTGACCCTGGGTAGGCGTATCATTTTCTTCTTCCTTCGGTCGATTAAGCCTTTTGGGGTATCATGAAGATGGGCTAGTATGGCTGTTTGGTTGAAGTTGTTTCGAAGGTCGTTTGAGATGGATTCAGATCTAGTGCTTGGATTGTTGGTTGTGAAAGAGGGTTGGAGTTTGGTTCGCTGAGGATGGCTCGGTTGGAGTTCGAGCTGTTGGATTTTAAGCCCGAGTCTATGGTTTTTCGATTATAAGATTTTTGCTTTTGGAGTTGGGTGTTTGTTGGAGAGGGAGGCAGGTTCGAAGGTTGAAGACGAACTGTTTTCAATTTAGGGTTTCGTAATTGATCTAGGGATTTCTTATTGGGTTATTTGTTCAAGAGCCCGTTTATTGGGTTTGTTTCTCAATTGGTTCTCTTGTTTTGTAAAACTCTCATTTAGGTAATATATTGATTTTTGCTTAAAAAATAAAATAAAAAAAACGTTGGCGAAGTAAAATGGTTTTTAATTAAACGTGTTAACTGGTTGACACGCGAGATACTGTTTTTAATTAAAGTCAATGCTATATTTACTATACTTGTTCATTAATTGCAGCAATTAAACTGGTTGGCTGGATTATCGGTGCTCTGGTTCATTTATGAATTATTGTAGGGATCCCAAATTTATAAATTTTGGTGGAAATAATTGATCAGCAATCAATATTTACTTAATATTTTGAAAGAGTATATGGATTAAATATTTTATCTGATGTTATGTTTACTATTAATTCATATTACTTCAAATATGATTAGATTACCTCATAGTGGTGAAAGAGGATGTACTGTTTTGTTGTGGTAATTATCAAATACAAATTAAATTATATTTTATAGAATTGTATTTTATATATTTTTGATATTGTGATAATTGTGAAGTATTTAAAGTTCGATTCTATGTTTACTAAATTAGTTGAAACTCTTCCATATATTTAATAATATATGGATCTATTTTTTAGTGCGTGTTTGATTAACTCTTAAAAGATGAATTTTATTTAAATAAATTATATATAATATAAAACTGTTTTATAAAAGAATTATGTTTAGGCATATAATAATTTAAAAAAACAATTAGAATACACATTATTAGACATGATGGTAAAAATAAGCTTGTTGATGATTTTTTTTGAATTCTGATTTTTTTTCCTTTTTTAAACGTGATCCCACGCTTATGAGTTTGACAACTTGCGAGTTTTTTGGTGGCAATAATGAAGAATGGTCAAAGATGACCAAACATAGATATTCGTTTCCACCGTTTGTCTTCATTAAACTTATTTCTGGCAAATAAAATGAAAAGATATTTTCATCTTTTGTTTCAAAACACAAATAAAACTCTCAATTTAATCAAAACCATAACAAAATAAATTATGAGTTTTCATTATTGTAAAAAAAAGACAACAAGAATGATAACAAAGTAAGTAATCAACCAAGTTCCAAAAAATATATTGAGTTATAAAATTACAGTATATTTAACATTACAACAAATCCCGCAAACAAAGAAACCAATCAAGAAATGACAACATACCAAAGCTTACGATAAGAAAACAATGATATTAACTAAGGAAACATTTATTGATAATGCTGGAATTCAAGACAGGGGTGACCTAATAGTCATACATCTTATGTCTCAAGACAAGGACATACTTCTTAACTCCTCAAAATCAAATTTGGTTGGAAAATTTGAAAAGGTAAACCTCAATTGAACCTTATACATAATGTTTTGGACTCTTTTAAGTTTGTGGGTGTGGTAAACCTATTTTCTTTGGACTCGAGACACATTATGCTAGCATTTTCTATGTAAGAGGACCTACGTAAGTTGTAGAAAAATACATTCTGGTCTATTAAAGGAACATTAAATGTGGTTGCTTAAATGAAACTCATATTTTAGTCATATGATTGAATACTCTATCACCCCGAACTTCCAGAGTTTTTGTTTAATGAGAAAATAATAAGAATAATAGCTTCTACGATAAGAAAACTACTAAATATTTGGGTTCCCGAGAAGTATAGGGCTAAGCCCAACTGTGGCAAATCTTGGATCGAGCTTGATGTTACAAGAAACTTTATTCACAGAGCATGGATAGGATTTGGTGATATATATGGAGAAATTCATGCATACTTCCTAAATGCCAACATCTAGGACACAAATAGTCAGATTATTAAAAGACTATGATACCAAAGAAAATTTAGGTAAAAAGAAATAATCAACATCAAGATACATCTAACATCAAATCTACTAATCAAACTAAAAGGCGGGTTCCAAAATTAAAATCTATGATCGTAAAAGAAAGAGATTCAAACCAAAAAATTAGTAAATTTGTAGAAGTAAATCAACATATAAACAATGAGGAAGTTCTACTACAACAAAATTCCCATACCAAATCTACACTTATATAAAGATATATGTTAAAGGACAGATCACAAACAATACATCCTTCATCTGATTACATACAAAAGTCTGACAAGATACATGATAGCAGAGAGGAACCACTGGAGACTAATACAGATACCAAAGAGTCAGTAATAATTGAAGCTCTCCAATACATTGAAACAATGACACTATTTACAGGTACAAATGGCTATGGAAACTTGGAATTTGAGCAACATTCTCCTAATCAAAAGAATATTGGAAGTCTTCATTCTTCTCCTATACTTAGTAAAATGGAAGTTGGAAAAGACTTTAAGGAGATCTTAAGTAAAAAATTGAAGAAATAAAAAACTAAAGCAAGTAAAGGTTCAATTGCTATCAAAGCTTTTCATTTTAAAGGGTCGATGAGGTCTTCTACTAGTGAATTAAAATGAAAATTACAATACTCATTTAGAGCATGCGATGTATTCGAAACAAAGCTACTACGAGAATAATTAAATCAATCAAAAGAAATTGACATCAAATAAAGGAAATAATAGCAGAAACATGACAAGTTTTAATTTAGAAAAAACATTAAGAAAGCGTGACAATAGTATTATAACATAAATCTCAAAGATTTGAGGAGTTGTATATTTAAAAAGATTCAAGGAATAAATACCTATCTATTTAAGCTTAATCATACTTGTAGATCTTTAATTGGTACATGATCCCCATTATTAGATATGTAAGATTCAACAAGAAATCAAGGATGAACTATCGAAGATGAAAAAGAAGATTAGTAAATGCAATAAATAGTAGAATACAATAGAAGAAAACAATCAAATGAATAACGTGTGAGCTCTATCTGGAATCAATAAAAGATATCCAATCAATATTTTCCCAAGATGATATTCCTCCAGATTGAGGTGATCGATTTTCTTAAGATGAAAAAGTTAGGATTGTGAATCCAGCCAGGAGATTTCAATGATTGAGGAGCTTCAACCGAGATTGGAACTTGAAAAATTAAATTGGTGATGAGCTTGATTGATTTTGAGACTTTGATTATTTTTGAGAAATTTTATATTATGACGATTGAATAAAATGTTACTTTCTACCAAATTAAAATCTTCACTCGTCTCATCTTCATTTCTCTAGTTCGTGAATTTATATAAAAAATAACTATGCATATGCAACTCGATATGCAAAATCAGTACAATAACAACAAGAACTTCTATTTATTCCGCGACTCATCTCCTTCAACGTCACAATTGCAGTGCCTATGGTTTCAAAAAGATAAAATTCTTGACAAAGACAAAAAATGACGGTGTATGAAGATTGAGTTGATGAGGTATATTCAAGAAGATAGTGAAGTCGTTCCAGAGTTAAAAGAAGAACAACCATAAGATGTTGTCTTGGTTGAAATCATACATAATTTTTTGTCAAAATCTTACAAAGTTAGGGGGTTTTAGGCTCAAATTCAGTGTTGGTTGGTTGTTTAACGGTATTCATCAATGATGTTCTTTAAGGTATTAGAGTGACAGAGTGGTATCGCAGTACTTCAATCTGCTAGAGATATTAGGCCCAAGCTCATTAGCTTATATGTATTATCTATAAATAATAGCTTTATACTCTATATAATTTGTAAATTTTCTAAATAAATAGAAATGCTAACCGTTTCTTAACAACTTCTTCTTCTTCTCTATTTTCTCTCTTTTTGTTTATTAACATGGTATTAGAGCAAGTTTGATCCTTGAAGTATTGATTTTTTTCGTTAGGTATTGTGCTTCAATTTGATTTTTTTATGTTATTTTAGATCTACTTTTTCTTTGAAATTTGGACTTCACTTTGGGGTTAAGACCTGCTTGGAGTTGTTTGGTTTCAGATATATCACTATTGTGCTTCAGTTTGATAATTGTTTGTACAATAATCGGGGTTTAGAAATTTGAACTTCGCTTAAGGGTTAAGAGTTGTTTGGATTTGTTTTGGTTTCAGATCTATTACTATTGTTCTTCAATTTGATAATTGTTTTTACAATAATCGGGTCACGAAATCATTAGAAGAGATATATTTTTGGGTTTCGGGTCTGTTGTGTGTAACCACAATCAAATGGTTTGATTACAGGCAAACGATATCTGTTTTTTCTGAATTTCAGACAACATATTTGGAACATCTATGGGTTTAATCTGATCGGTTGGATTCTGATTTGATGTTACGGCTTAAGAGAAATAATAGCTCGAATAGTACAGTGTTTTTTATTGGTAAAACAAGTTTGATTTTACACAGAAGTAAATATTTTTATTTGATTTTGATTTGAGTTTAGATTTTGATTTAGATTTGGATTCGATTTTGAATTTCAGTTTGACTTTGATTTGACTTGTTCCCGATTTGGGTTTGATTGAGTATTCAATTTGATTTTGGTCTTTTATTTTGATTTTGATTGTGATTTTGAATGAGATTTTGAATATGAGCTTGGTTTGATTATGATTTTGGATTTGGGGTTTGATTAATATTTTGATTTGATTTGCCGATTTGGATTTGGTATCTCTTGATTGTTTGATTTTTTTCGATTAGAGATTGTGGATCCTATTACGAATATGATAGGAAAACATGATTTTCTATAGTCTACTAATACCAAACTGAATGAGAAGAACTTTTTTATGTCTATATACGCATATCATTCAGGTATGTAGTTATCTTCTAGTTCAGGTATTGATTCAACATTGTAGATCTTGGATTCGGGTGTGGCTCTTATATGTCATCTCAAATGTCAAACTTTATTTTGTTGTCTAATATTTCATCCATATATGTTTTGTCTTCTAGTGCTACAAAATTATTAGTAGAGGGTATTAGCTTTATTCGTACACCTCATATATTACTATATGATGTTTACTATGTTTCCACCCTCACTTTGAATCTTATTTCGGATAGACAATTGTGTAAATTTGGTTATCGGGTCTTGTTTTCTGATTATGTTTGTGATAAACAAAATCAAAAAACTTAGAGAGTGATTAGGACAAGTTTTAAAATGGGAGAACCTTATGTTTTAGAAAAACTTAAAGTAACTGACATGGATGTCTATGGTATTGATAGTGAAAAACATACTTGAGTGATATTGCTGCCTCTCGTGTTGATTTGTCTTCATTTTGTTTGAATCCTTTATCTTCTGAGTTTTATCTTTGGCATTCTCGTATGGGACATGTAGCTGCATCATGTTTGAAATTTTTAGTCTCTACAGATGCTTTAGATCAGTTAAATACTTGTAATATCTCGGATTGTAGTGGTTATAAACTAGCAAAGTTTTTGGCGTTACCGTTTAATCAAAGTGTCACTTCCTCTATTTTTTTTCATTTGATATTATTCATATGGATGTTTGGGGTCTATCTATTATCTCCACAAAGGGTGGTTCATCATATTATGTATCGTTTATTGATGATTATACTCAATACACATGGATTTATTTGATGAAGCAAATGTCAGATTTCATGGGAATTTATAGAGAATTTAGAGCACTGTTTAAGACCCAACATTTTATTGTGATAAAAATATTTCATATGTGACTTAAAAGGTGAATATACCTCAAATTATTTCAAATATTTACTTGCATTCGATGGTACCATATGGTTTGGATAATAATAGCCTGAGGGTAGGCTGATAATTTCAGTTGGTGTTTTATGGTGGTGTGTGGGTGTTTAAGTGTTTAGAGTAGAGAGTAGAGAGATAATTAAGCAGCTTGGTAGCAGTTAATTTTCATTACCTCTAGTTAATGCAGGTGGTTGGGTATTTATACCCTGATGTTTGGGCCCTTATGGGCTTTCGGGTCATGTTTAATGGACCCGGGTCATGTTCAAAGACCCATGAGCTCTAAGTAGGTGAGCAAGTAGCTTAGTCAAGAAGTGTTTAGGTTTTTTAGTACTTTTGTCATAGTTCGAACAGTCCTATGGTCATAGTGTTCAAAGTGATCTGTCTGGTTCATGTGATCTGTCCGGTCCGGAGACCTTGGATTGATCTGTCCGTGTCCGGGGAGAGTACAAAATTCGGACTCATCAGGAGCCCCTTTCTTAGGTGTTTGTGCAAATATTCTTGCCAAAGACCTGAAAAACAGTCCGACGCCAGGGGTAGTTCTCATCCGGAGAGGTTTATTTGCTTTATGGTTTTATCAGGACAGATAAAGCTTGATGAATTCGAACGGTTTTTGCCAGAGATCGTGGGACACGTGTCACACTCTGATTGGTTGCTTCAGCCGTTTTTTCACCTTGAATTTCGAACCCACCTTCTTCGAAAAGCAACCTCTTTAATTACAAATGGTGACATCAGCGCCGTCTTTTAATCATTGCCAAACTTTTCGAATTCTCCTAGGAATCAACTGCTTTTTCAGATTTACTATAAATTTAAACTCACTTTCTACTGTTTTACTATCTCTTTCATATTTACTCTGTATATTTTCTTAGAGCTTTCTCTCTCTAAAGCAAAGATTTACTTGATAGTTTATGTTTACACCAAGGACTGCTTTGATCAAAGGCGGGTGGCTCAACCTTTCTGAGTTGGAGAAAGCACAAAAAGTTGAGAAGGAAAGACGAATCGCAGCAGGGTTACCTACTTCACCTGTTGACAGACCAATCATCTCTGCTGCAGAGTCAGATCGAGGATCTTCTTCCTCCAAAGGCACTAAGCCTAGAAAGTTATTCCAACCTAGCCTTTCCCCCATCATCTCTGGTTCCTCGGTTCAGGAATCAGCATCCATCGTCGAACCAGGAGTAACTGTCACTAGCTTAAAAAAACCCTCATCCTTCATAGCGATGGGATCAGATATGGAGCACTCCCCGGAGAAGTTAGTCGATCGAAGAAAGAGTCGGCTGGTTAAGGGGCAAGCCTCTAAGAACACTCCCTCAAAGTCGGGGGCAAAAAATAGCAGCTCTGGGTCTGGAGTGCCTATCAGAGCTCCCTGGGAAAGACTACCTGGTCCGGAGGCTAGCAGCCCAGCACTTCGAAGAGAGACCTCTGCCTCAGAGCCCCAGCCTGAGACTAGAAGTCAAGGAAACACTGAAGACCAGCAGTCCGGAAGCCAGGCTGAGCCAAGTTTGAATTCTCCCCGGGCCACTGCCACTGATATTCCTCCAACGATCATGGAGGAAAAAATGGAGGACTCTGCTGAAGAAGTCCCTTTCGAGTCTGAGCCCTCCGGTCAGACTAGTAATACTGCTGCTGCCAAAAACGATAAAGGCAAAGAAAAACTATGCTTGAGGCATCCGGAGTGTCTTGAAGGGAAGGTGGGGCGTTGTTTTCACAAGGTCGAACTTAAATACCTCTTGGCCTTACAGAAGACCAAGTATGCATTCATCCATACGGCTGAACTGGGTCGAATGCGCACGAAATGGGGGATCCTAGAAAATGTGAAGATAAGGATTCCCATAGATCCCGAAACTCATATGGATTGCAAGCTGAATGAAATAGTCATCTTCACGGAGCTATTTAATTGGGGACTCAGATTCCCATTGGACCCAGAGATTGTCAGATATTTTCATCTGATCAAACTCTGTCCGAGCCAGCTGAGCCCCAACGCTTGGTATACCCTTATATCATGCATCATGGCATCAAGGCTGTCCGGGATCCCTCTTCCTATGGAAGAGTTTGCTGCAGTGGCCAATCTTTGCAAACATCACCAATTCCCCTTCTACCACTTCAATATGGGGGACAGTTTCAAAGCTGTTGATGATCTGTTGGAGTCTGAGAGTAAATGGATGAGCCAGTTTTTGTTCGTCAGTGACGCTTGGGAAAACGGAAAGAAGATCAAGTCCGGAGTGAACCCAAGCCTCCTCATAAGCAGGTGGAGGAGTGACCGTAAGTCTCCCACTTTAAATCTTTGTCTACTTCTTCCTTCTTAAAGCTGGTTTAAATTAATTGGTCTTTCTTTTGTCTTAACAGAACTACCTAAGGAGTTCGGTGATTACTTGAAGGCCGGGCAGGTTACTTGTGGCAGGATTAATGCCTAGGCTGCTGAGGAATGGGGGAACCGATTCCATGCTGCCTTCACCAGTGGAAACTTGGCAAGGTCTCACCTGTGGAACACCACAGGTCGAAGAGACTTGAATTGGGAGGAGCTCACCACCCAGCCTTCTCCGGACACTGTGCTTAAGAGGACCCATGAACCAGATGAGACACTCTTCCTGCCAGGCCGGGCCAAAGCCCCAAGCAAAATGAAGGGCAAGAAGAAAGGCAAGAAGGTGGCGAGCCATGCTAATCCTACTGATGCTGAGAAGGATGCTCCAACAGACCCGGAGGGGCCGGCCCAAAGCCAAATCGATGCTGCTCTCTTGCAAGTGGTGGAGCAAGAGACCGAAAAGTAGGAACCAGACCTCCCACAACCTCCAAGGGCTTCCAAGAGGAATCGCAAACAGGGGAGTGAAGGCGCAGACCAGGTAGCCAAGAAGAAAAAGACTGCTAAGGGAGATGAGCTTGCTCTCCGGGATCCGGAGCCTTCTTTCCAGGCTGACCCTTCTGACCCAACACATGCTGAAGAGATCCCAAGGGGCTTTCATACCGATGAGGTTGAAGGAGGAGATCTCAACATCGATGGAGTCGACATCACCGGTCTTGGTGAGCTTGGTGAATACTTCCTCAACCTCCCTAGAGACGACTTCGCAGGGCCTTACATTCCTCCGAGCAGCTCCAACACGGTCAACTTCAATGGTAAGACTTTCATTGTCTCTAGTGAGAAGGATACCATAGCGCACTCCTTGTTAAGCAATGTGCAGCCGGTACTTACGTTGGAGAGACAAGTTCGGGGTCGAGCAGACATTATCAAAGACCTTAAGTCTGAGAAGGAAAAGATGTCCGAAGACCTTCGCACTGCTACTTCCAATGCTGTCATGCTAAAGGAAGCAAACGAGAAGTTGAAGAGGAATTAGGAGGAAAGCACCACAAAAGTTGCCACTCTAGAGGAAACCATTAGAGACCTCCGGGAGAAGCTGTCCGGTGTGGAGAAGGACCTTGCTACCTCAAAGGAAGAAACCAAGGCAAAAGACAAAGTCATCACCAATTTAACTACCGATAAGATTGCCCTTGAGAATGCAGTGTCCAAGGCTGCTGAGGAGAAAAATACTTTGTTACAGGAGCAGGAGGCCAAGATCCAAGCCAGGATCAATGCTTATGCCAACCAGATGATCAAGAGCTACTTCTTGAGAAGGTGAGGTCTGACATGGTTCTACTTTTCCATGAAAAGTTTCCACAGAGGAACCTAGGGGAGTTGTGGCTTTATGTTGAGCCCGAAGACCTCCCATACCACACGATGGCCGAAGGTGACAGGTATGGCTACTCTAGTGGCTCCTCGGATGATGAAAAACATACTGGGGAGAGCCCAAATGACAAGAAAGACGATCCCAAAGGCAAGAAGGTAGACGAAGGGAAAGGCGACTTTAAAGGCAAGAAGGTAGATGAAGGTGAGCCATCTTCAAAGGCTCAACCTTAACTTACGATCTACTTTGTTTATCTTTTATTCAGACTAAAGTCCTTGGAAGGCGAAGGCACTCTTTTTGTAATGGTGTCCGGAATTTGACCGGACAGGTTTTTTGTGTTCTACTTTGACTGTTTAAAAGTCCTTGGAAGGCCAGGGCAAGTTTAAGTTATTTCATTCAATGAATATCTCTGTTTTGTGCAACTACCATATTCTTCCATTGTTTGTTCTAATTTTGATAGCCAAAGTTTAAATAGCCTTTAGTTGTTCCATAGTGAAAGTGTTTAAATTCTCCGGCTAGAGTTTAAATAGCCCTTAGTAATTTCAGTCCGGATAGTATGACAAGGGACAAAACTTTAAAAACACTTAGAAATTTTTTAAGAAGGCATCGAATTTTATTCAACCGCCCGGACACCTTATTAAAACCTCCCCGTGCCACCAGGGAGGAAAGAGTATGCCCCCAAATATTTACACGGATGTTTAAACAAGTAAATATTTACACAAGTGCTATTCCAAGTACATCCGGAGATGCTCGATATTCCAAGGATGTGTTAGAACTCTGCCCTCTTTGTCTTCCAACCAATAAGTTCCAGGCTTAATTCTTTCGACAACCATATACGGACCCTCCCAAGTTGGGGCCAGCTTTCCGAAGAGCTTTTCTTTAGTGTGTAAGAAGACCTTCCTTAATACTTTGTCCCCTGGTTGGAAATCTCTTCTTTTAACTTTGGAAGCAAACCTGCTCCTCATCAAGCCTTGATAGTGTGAAATTCGAAGGTGAGCTTTAACTCGTCTTTCTTCTATCAAATCAAGTTGACCTCTGATTGCCACCTCGTTAGCATGTTCGGAGAAGTTGTGAACACGAAAAGAGGGGAGAGTTGCTTCTATGGGAGCTACTCCATCCATCCCATAGACCAAGGCAAAGGGTGATTCTTGTGTTACAGCCCCAGGTGTTGTCCGGTAGGCCCACAAGACCTCTTGTAAATAACTAGGCCACTTCCCAGCAGCCCCTTCCAAATTCTTCTTTAAACCGGACAATATAGTTCTATTAGCCACTTCAACTTGCCCATTTGCTTGTGGGTGGAAAGGTGAAGAAAAATAATGCTGTATACCCCTTGAGGCACAGAAGCTCTCCATTTCTCTATTGTCGAACTGTGGCCCATTGTCTGTTGTTATTTTCTGTGGGACACCAAATCTGCAACATATGTTGGATATAATGAATTTTATAACAGCTTTTGATGTTGTCCCTGCTAGAGGGGCTGCTTCTATCCACTTCGAGAAGTAATCTATGGCCACAATTATAGTTTTGCGCCCTCCAGACGCCACAGGGAGAGGCCCTACTAAATCCAAACCCCATCAAGCAAAAGGAATGGGCTCAAAAATTGATTCTAAAGGAATGGCTGGTACATGAATTTCATTGCTATACCTCTGGCATGGGTCACATCTTCTCACCAATTCCTTAGCATATTTTATGATTGATGGCCAATAGTAACCGGAGAGTAAAACTCTTCTTGTTAAAGTTCTAAACCCACAATGGGCTGATCCCTCACCATCATGCAATTCGGAGAGGACTACTTGTGACTCTTCATCCCCCAAACAACGCAGGAGAGGTTTACTGTAGGACTTTTTGTACAACACTTCTCTCAATATGATGAAACCACGAGCCTTATGTTTCAATGTTCTGGCTAGTGACTTATCTGGAGGCACGACACCATCGGAGAGATATTGCAGGAGAGGAAACCTCTAGTCTTGAGGTTGTTTCACTTGTATTTCAAAAATTTCCTCTTCTTTACCCTTACTAAGTTGAATAGAGGGGCTTTCGAGCACATGGATCCATGGATATGACTCCGTATATGCTATGGTTGTCAATGAGTCTGCTAGCTCATTTTCTGTCCGGGGAATGTGCTCATAGATAACATCTTTAAACTTAAGAGCTTCATTTTTGAGGAGGAGTAAATACTTCACAAGTTGCTCCTTCTTAGCCTCAGACTGGCCTTGGGCATGGTGGATAAGTAATTGGGAGTCACTTAACAGCTTGACCCTTTTTTCCCCACAAATGTGGGCTAATTTAAAGCCAGCTATAGCTGCTTCGTATTCAGACTCGTTGTTAGATGCCCTAAAAGCAAAACAAATAGCCCGGTAAATCTTGTCTCCATAAGAGGAAGTTAAACATACTCCTGCACCACATCCCATAGTGCTAGATCCACCATCTGTCCGGACGACCCATACTTTTTTATCTTTCATATCAGTAGCTTGCTCTGAATCCCTGTCGGAGTGGAATTCAACCAGAAAATCAGCCACAGCTTGGGCTTTGACTGCTGTTCGGGGAGCAAAGTCTATGTCGAAGTCCCCCAACTCTACTGACCACTTAGTCATTATGCTCGAAATGTCTGCTTTTTTGAAGGACATTCTTGAGGGGAAAAGAGGTCCGGACGATGATAGGATGAGCCTGGAAATAAGGCCTCATCTTTCTTGCAGCTATCACCAGGGCTAATGCCAATTTCTCAAGTTTCAAGTAACGCCTTTCTGCATCTATCAAACTTTTGCTGATGTAGTACACTGGATGGAGATGACCATCGACCTCCCTTACTAGCACAGCACTGATGGCACAACTTGAAACTGCCAAATATACAAAGAGAGTCTCCCCATCAACTGGCTTGAACAAAGTTTTGGGGGATGACAGATGTTTCTTGATCTCATTGAAAGCCTCATCACACTGCGGGGTCCAATCAAAGCCCTTTGCACCCTTCAAAGTTTGAAAGAAAGGAGCACACCTGTCCGAAGACCTTGAGATAAATCTGTTTAAGGCAGCTAATCTCCCCGTTAACCGCTGTACTTCTTTGATGTTTCGAGGAGGCTCCATTTGGAATAGAGCATTGAGCTGGTCCGGATCGGGTTGTATTCCATGCTCACTTATGATATAGCCTAGAAACTTCCGCACTTTTCACCATCATATCGTCAATGTATACTTCAAATTCACTTTCACCAAGTTGGCAAAAGTTTCTTGGAGATTGGACAAGTGCAACTGCTCATCCACACTTTTCACCATCATATCGTCAATGTATACTTCCATATTTCTTCCAATTTGATCAGCAAATTCCTTATTAACTAACCTCTGATAAGTAGCCTCAGCATTTTTCAAACCAAAAGGCATCACCTTGTAGCAATGAAGTCCCCTGTCAGTAACAAATGTGGTATGCTCTTGATCCTTTGGATCTACTTGAATCTGATTATATCCGGAGAAAGCATCCATAAAGGAAAGCAGCTTGTTCCCAGAGGTGGAGTCTACTAACTGATCAATCCGGGGGACCGGATACAAGTCTTTTGGGCAAGCTCTATTGAGATCTGTGAAATCAATGCACATGCACCACTTGCCATTCTTCTTTTTCACCAAGACAGGATTGGCAGTCCACAAAGGGTATTGAGACTCCTTGATGTGCCCCATCTTTGTGAGCCTGTCAACCTCTTGTACAATAACATCAGCCTTTTCTTTGGAAAAAGCTCTTTTTTTTGAACCACTGGAGCTACGTCTCTCCGGACGGATAGGTGATGTGATATCACTTCTGATGGGACCCCAGTAACATCAGCATTACACCAAGCAAAAACGTGTTGATGGTTCTTTAAAAACTTTAACATTTGATCTTTCAAAACAGGTGGCATTCTAGACCCTATCTTGACAAGTTTCCCATCTTCCAAACAGTGTGTTTCTACCTCTTCAACCGGTATCAACACTCCGGGGGTCTCTCTGGGGTCATCAATTTCACCCTCACCCCCAGAAAGGCCCTCAAACTGCTATTGTTCATTAATACGGACTGCCCCCAACATTCGAGGAGCCAGGGCAGTGGCATAACATTCTCTTGCGATATTTTGACTGCTCCGGACGACTCCAACCTGTCCCTGAACAGCATACTTCAAGCACTGGTGGACTGTTGAAGCCACTGCATACATCCTAGAGAGCCAAGACCTCCCTAGAATAGAATTATAGCAAGTGGGACAATCCACCACAATAAAGAGTATTCTGACCATTTTCTTGAAAGGGCCCTTGCCCAATAACACCTCTTCTTCGAACTCTCCGATCACATCTGCTGAGCTGCCTGTGAAGCCCACGATTGACCTGTCCGAATTCTGAATTACAGCTGGATTTTTCATTTTCTTGTAAGTGGTTAGGAAAAGGATATTGGCTGAGCTTCCAGTATCCACTAGGATTCGTCTTATGTCATTGCCCCCTATAGATGCTCCTATGACAACAACATCCTCATGAGGGCCAACAATGTTTCTCAAACCATCTTCATCAAAAATAATAAAGGGGAATGAGTTTGGTGACTGATAGGATGTCATGCCTCCTTCTAGCTGGGAGGCTAAAGTATGAACATGCCTCTTCATCGAAGAAGCAGTGGGACCTGTCATAGTGTCCCCTCTGAAAATTGTAAGCGACTCGAAAAAATTAATGAGCCCGGAGACTGATCTAGAACATTCCTCTATAGCACCCACTCTGTTTCGAGTTAGATCAGGATCCAAGTATTCAGATTCCACGTCAAACCTTTCAACTATAACCATGGCCCCCTCCGGAGCAGTATTACTTGGACCAACCCGGTGAGTGTTGTCAGGCATGTTGCCTCCTCTTCTTTTAACGTAAGCTCCCAGCTTTCCCCTCTCAATCAAGTTCTGAACTTCTTGTTTCAATGCTATACAGTCATCAGTGGTATGGCCAATATCATTGCGATATTGGCAAAAAGAGTTGTTGCGATGCTCTCTAGGAGACTGCAGCGTTGCCGGTCTCCGGTAATGCACCTCATCCTTTGTTTTATCAAAAATGGTGGCCACACTTTCTTTTAGCTCTGCGAACCACTCCGGTTGGACCCATGGCCCTCTTTTGTTTCTGGACTGCTGACTCTGAGCAGGAGCAGCTGACTGAGAATGAGCTTTTGCCCTACCATGCCCCTGTCCGGTCTCTCATGCTTTGTTCCCGGACTGATTTTGATTGGGATTTGGTGCCACTGGGGTGGACCTCACCTGCCCGTGCACCCTGGTTTTCTTTGTTTCATCAACATTTATCTGTTTGCCAACCTGATTCAGCAACCCTCCCCATGTCATGGCCTTCTTTCTGGTCACTGAATCAGCTAGATTGCTTGGGTTCAAACCTTACCTTAGGGATGCTATTGCCACTTGTTCGAAGCAATCAGCCAACCCATTCTTGGTATTCACAAAACGACTTATATATATTCTTTCAAGGACTCATTTGGTTCCTGGGCACAATGGATTATTGTGTCTCCATTGCCCTTTAGCTCTTTACTCCCTACGAACTGCCTTCGAAAGGCTACCCAAAAAGTATCGAAATCTTTAATACAACCTTGAGGCAGGCTGTTGTACCATTTCAGAGCACTCCCCGTGAACGATTGGGAGAATTCCCTACAAAGTAGTTTATCATCGTCGTCAAAGTTCATCATGAAGTTTTTAAATTGCTCCAGATGGTTGTCCGGATCAGTACTGCCATCGTACTTTTCTATTTTGGTACCGTCAAACCTCTTGGGGAGGTTTCCGGACAGAATTTTAGAAGACAATGGAGATTGCCTCCAATTCCTTCCACGACTGAACACAGTATCCTCATTGGGAGTTGCAAAGATACCTGGTTCATCGTGGAAAGCAAAGGGATCCATCAGCATCTTGTCCACATGCCTCCGGTTATGAGATGACCCCTAACCAATATGCCTCTTCATCCTTCCATGTCTATCCATTTTTCTTGAATATTTTTTAATCTGCTTTTGCTTCTTTCTGGTTCGACCCTCATCGCTGCTAGAGGACAAGGATTTTTCAACTTCCTCGCTGTCCGAAGAGCTATCAGAAGATTCTGAGCTTGAGTCAGAACTCTCCACAAGCTTAGATCGGTGAGACCTTTTGGAACTAGCATGAGTCTTTTTAGTGCTCACATGAGTTTTTGAAGACTCATGCTCTCTGGGGTTATCGGTGTGATGAGCAACCGATGCTTTGGATTTTTCTTTCACGCCCATCTTGGCCTTTTCTGCCCTCAGAGCTTCTATTTCACACTTTAGCCTATCACGCTCTTCGACAGTGTATTCATCGTTTTCTTCCACCACTTCGAGCAAAGCCGGTGGTAGTTCTGGATTGTCCGGATTCATTCGGACAGATTTTCTTAGCTGGTTTTGAATGCTTGATTCAGGCACCTTCTCCTCCCACTGTGGTCGCCAATTTGGTTTGGATAATAATAGCCTGAGGGTAGGCTGGTAATTGCAGTTGGTGTTTTATGGTGGTGTGTGGGTGTTTAAGTGTTTAGATTAGAGAGTAGAGAGATAATTAAGCAGCTTGGTAGCAGTTAATTTTCATTACCTCTAGTTAATGCAGGTGGTTGGGTATTTATACCCTGATGTTTGGGCCCTAATGGGCTTTTGGGTCATGTTTAATGGACCCGGGTCATGTTCAAAGACCCATGAGCTCTAAGTAGGTGAGCAAGTAGCTTAGTCAAGAAGTGTTTAGGTTTTTTAGTATTTTTGTCATAGTTCGAACAGTCCTATGGTCATAGTGTTCAAAGTGATCTGTCCGGTTCATGTGATCTGTCCGGTCCGGAGGCCTTAGACTGATATGTCCGTGTCCGGGGAGAGTACAAAATTCGGACTCATCATCATACATCAATCATCTTGTACTGACACCCCTCAGCAAAATGATGTTGTATATTAAACAGACTTTCTGTTCTTTCTTTTTATCAATTGAAGTTCCAAATGTTTTGTTTGGGAGAAGTAATTCTGACTACCCTTTATGTGATTAATCACATTCGCACTACTCGTAATACAAGGATGTCTCCTTTTCAAAAGTTATATGGACAACTTCCAGATTATTCTTCTTTACGAGTGTTTGGATGTACATGTTCTATCATTCGTCCTCATGTTGAACGCAGTAAATTAGGTCCTAAAACAGTTATATCTGTTTTTCTAGGTTATGGTATTACACAGAAAGGTTATCGTTTTTTATTATCCCACTATCCAGAAGCTATATGTATCTCATCATGTCACATTTCTTGAGCATATCCCACTTTATTCGATTCCAACCAAATTACATGATGTAACAAAGGCAGATCTTCATACTATTGATCCTTTTGAAACCGATAGTGATACATATTTTGACATTAATATTCCAGTTCATAAGACATCTACAACAGTTAATACTACTTATGTTTCATCAATGCATGAGCCAACTTATTCCTCTTATAGAACAACATATCCTCCACCTCTTAGGAGATTCACTCGTACAAATAAGTCTACCAAACTACCAGATTTTACATATTCTTCTTACTTACCTCCTTTTATTTATTTCATAGCAAACAAACATGACATGTATGAACCTGAGTCATTTGAAGAAGCTACTTGTGATCTTTGTTGGAAAAATGCTATAGTCTAATAACTTACTACTCTTTGGCTCATACATGGGATATAGCTAAACCTCCATTCGGTAAGCATATAATCAGTTCACTTTAGGTTTTTAAAATTAAAACAAAGTGTGATGGGTATTTTGAAACATATAAGGCTGATGCTATAACAAAAGGATATTCACATAAGTATGGTATGGATTATGATCAGATATTTTCCCAGTGGAAAAATGACGACAATTCGTACTCTTATTGCGGTTGCATCCGTTCACTAGTGGAAAGATTTTCCAATTATATGTCAAAAATGCATTTTTAAATGGTAATCTTCACGATGAGGTTTACATGACTCATTCTTCAGGTGATGCTCACCAACTAGGTGAAGTTTTTCAACTTAAAAAAGCTTCATATGGTCTCAAAAAATCTCCTCGTGCTTGGTTTGAGAAATTTTCTATGGTTATTACTTCACTTGCTTTTCTTGCTTAGGAACATGATTCAGCCTTGTTTATCAGATGTGCGAGTGCATGGAGAATTATTTTATCCCTATATATACATGATATGATCATTATATGTGATGCTATTGATGAAATTGAGGCACTAAAACGTGATTTGGCTAAGTGTTTTACGATGGATGACTTATGATTATTATGTTATTTTTTAGGTATTGAGGTGGCTCAGTCTCTAAAATATTCTATTCTCTCTTAGATAAAATATATATCTGATTTATTTGAGAGACGATAACTTTTTGATAACAGGATGATAGATAACTCTCTTAAAACCAAAGCTCGTCGACTCATGATGTCCCTTTGTCAAACCCAACTCTATATCGAACTCTCGTAGAGAGCTTGGTCTATCTTACAGTTACTCAGCCAGATATAGCTTATGTTGTTCATGTGGTTGGTCAGTTTATTACTTCTCCTACATCCGTCTATTGGGGATTTGTTCTTCAAATATTAAGATATCATCGTGGTACTTAGTTCCAAAGTATTTTGTTTGCTTCGACCTCTTCACTTGAATTGCGTGCCTATAATAATGTTGATTGGGATAGTGATCCTCATGACAACAAAAATACTATTATTTTTTGTATTTTCCTTGAATATTCATTACATTCATGGAAAAGAAAGAAACAAGATAGTGTCTCTAGATCGTCTACAGAAGCTGAGTATCGTGTTATGGCCGTGACCACATGTGAGATTGTTTGGTTACGATAGAGTCTTGTAAATATGAGGGTTAACATTACTAAACCCACATCCTTATATTGTGATAACAAAAGTTCTATACATATAGCAAATAACTTTGTTTTTCATGAAAGGATGAAGCACGATGAAATAGATTGTCACTTTACTCGGTATCATATTTAGATTGACACAATATCGCTTCCATATGTTCTATTAGCTTTGCAAGTTGCTAATATTTTCATAAACAATGCAATTTCATTTTCTTTGTGACAAACTCTCAAAGTTTATAATTGTTGCTTTATGAGTATGAGAGAGGGTGTTAGAGATATTATTCCCAAACCCATTAGCTCATATATAAATAAGAGCTTTATATTTTATGTAATTTGTACGCTTTCTAAATTAACAAAAATCATAGCCACTTCTTAGTGGTTTCTTATTCTTTATTCTTTTCTCTCTCTTTGTTTATTAACACGATCCATTGGATAAATTTAACTGTTTTGGGTTTCAGAAGTATAGTTGCAGCTCGTTCATCTGTTTATCTCGGAGATTTCAAAATGGTGGTTTTGTCGAGTGTGGAAATGATGTATAATAAGGCACCCATATTGTTTAAGGTTGAGAGGGCCACTGGTGCAGGCTTGTCGACATTATGCATGGTAGTGCAACGACATCACTTCAACACTAAGGGGATGAGCCTTTCACGAATAAATTTATTATATTGGCTTATATGGATGCCCAAATCTTGTTTTAAAGTGCTCCGTAACTCAAAATTTAATAACACCGGTTACTTTTGCTAAAAATAATATGATTATAAAAATAAAAATTTATTTATAACACTTCCATTATTTTGATTTTTTTTAAAATCATTCAAAATATATTAAGTTTTCTAAATTTTATACCAAAAAATAATTATTTTGTTAACTAGATGAATAAAAAAAATCAAACTATGATATTTTTAACTGTTTCACTAGTTATGTCTTACATAGTGGAGTCCTATAAGCGTTCTTGAGTTTTCAGACCGACTAATTGAAACTGGAAAATGATATGTTTTTTCACTTTGAGAAGAGTTTCCAACAGTCGCATCTAGTTGCAATAAAGAACTAAATTGGGAAGATATCTACTATGAAGTACAAGGGTTATGAAAAAACATTAGATAGCAAATCTTCGAGATGCTTGTTATTCATGAGAAACCTATGGTATAAGATATTGAGCTACCAAAGATTGTGTTAATGGTTAATATTTTCTTATCCCATCGTGCTAAATTAAGAATCCTTAAGATGACCTATGATTTTTTACAAAAAAATGGGATATGACCATTTTTAATTGCATATATGGTCAATAAGGAAGAAAAACATTCAAAGCAAATATGGACTATGAATTAAAAAATTTACTCTCCCATTAAGCAATCCATATTTGAGACGAGAAATATAATATTTTATGAAAGTGTGAAATTTGAAGGTTAGGATTAAAATAACAAAATATATGATGAAGTGTTCGAGCTACGTTATCCAGTCGCTAACATTGATGCTCCGGCTATAGTTAGCTTATTGTAATCAATAATATGCCATAAATTTTAGTTATAGTTTCTCAAACTAATGTGGCACCTCCATCTCAAGTAGAAAATATTGATGTTGTTTTTAATGAAAAAATCCAACAAACTCATAATATAAAACCACATAATGAGCTAGTATTGTGTAAGTCAACTCGAGAGAGGGTAAATCAAATTTATTTGGACTATGTGAAATTTTTTAGTGAACATGAACCTACTTCAGTCGTTCTAGAAGAGGAACCGTTCCAGTTTCACGATGCTATGAAAAGTTCAAACTCTAAACTTTGGAGTAAATCAATGAATGTGGAGTATAAACCGATGTTGTATAATTCTATTAAAGATCTTACCATTCTACCTGAGAGAATAAAAGAACTAGGGTGCAAAACGATGTTAATAACCAAATGTGATGCTTCAAGGAAAGCTAAAAGATACAAATCTTTTCTTGTAGTCAAAGGCTACCACCAAACTGAAAATTTTGATTATTCACATGTATTTTGTCTAGTATCATCAAAGGACTAAATCAGAATAATCATAGCTCTTGCTGCTCATTTTGACTTAAAGCTCTACCAAATGAATATTAAGATAATATTTCTCAATGAAGATATTGGATAAACAATTTATATGAAGAAACCTAAAGACTTTATGGTCGGAGATCAAAAGTCGATGATGTGTAAACTAAAGAAATCCATTTATGGACTCAAACACATGTCTTGTGAATGGTACCACAAATTTATAGATAGTGTTACCTCATTCAGTAGGTCAACCTGGTCGAAGATTGTGTATACTGTAAGATCAATGAGAGTAAAATGATACATTTACTCCTCGCAATTAATAACATAGGATTTGTTACATGTAACAAAGTAATTTTCATTAGATAAATTTGATATGAAAGACATTAGGAAATCCTAAAATGTATTATGGAACCGTTCTATGGGCATATTCAATCTCTCACAAGAGACACACATTGAGAGCATGTTGCATCAATGTCGTTTGAATAAGTGTAAACCTTTGGATACCTCTATAGCGAAAGGAGAAAAATTATAACTTCATGAATGCCCCAAAGCAGATTCAAAGATTTAGTTCATGTAGACAATGCCATATTCTTCGGTAGTTGGTAGTCTCATATACGCTCAGGTATGTACCAGAACATATACATTATTTATAGTTAATGATGGAAAAGTACATGAGCAATCCAGAAGTTATCCATTAGAATGTTGTGAACAAGGTACGCTGGTACTTGAATAATACCAAACATTTTTGAAGACATATAACACATCAAATAACCTGAAGATAATATGTTATTTCAATTTAGACTTCGCAAGATGTGTAGACACCAAAAAGTCTACCATCATATATATATATGTGTTCATTTTTGCTCGGAAGTGTTATATCGTGGAAGAGTGCAAAACAAACTCTCATTATGACCTCGACTATACCAACATAATATGTGACATGTTTTACTGCATCAACCCACGTAGTTTGGTTAAGAAATTTTGTCACAACATACATGCTGTGGAGGGAATTGAAAGAGCCCTCCCAATCTATTGTGACAACAGTTCAACTACCATATTCTCCAACATGAATAGTAGCGTTCACAAGTCTAAGTATATAGACATTAAGTTTTGGTCTGTAAAAAAGAGAATTCAGAACGGCTAGATAAATGTGGAGCATATTGATATACACTTTACGGTTGTAGATTCAGGTAGTAAGACATTGCCACCCTCCATGTTTCAAGAGAACAGATCATGTGAATGCACTTAATTTTAAGGGTGTTTAATGATTAAGGATCTCAAATCAATAGGACTAGTTGAAAAGTTGACACATGTTGATTACATGATCGTATCATACTCTCATGCCACATTCCATGAGAGGTCAGGGTTCACTAAGAGGATAGTTAGTAACGTGATTTGTTGTAGAACCATTACACATCCTAAGAGGTTGTGGAACTTTTTGGTTCGTTGTTAGCTATCTCCTCACATGAATATACATTCTGAAATTATTCACGGACAACAACTTTATATAATGCACAATTGAGATCGATACATTTCAATACACAAAATGATTCACATGAGAGATTATCAAGAAATCCTAAATTGGAATGTCACATGATGTGTAAATTTAGGGTATTTCGCAAGACATTTACACGTAATTACGCAACTGGACCACAATTGTTTTTTCATAACCAAACCATACATATTTTCAAATCATAAACATATTTAAAAAATATTGAACAAAAACACACACATGATTTTACAACTACGAAAAAATTAGTTGTTTCACACCGCCTTTAACACTTATTTTCACAAAAACAAGTTGTAATTTGTTTTTCACATAGTCAAACTTATTTCGTAACCAAACACAACCATTTTTTTTCTTACTTTCGCAACACATTTGCACGTAATTACACAACTGAACACAATTGACTTTTTTAGACTTATTTCGCAACCAAAAAATATAATAAAAAATTCAAACATATATTTAATGAATCTAGTTTTATTTGTTTAAAAAAAACGATGATATTTTTAAATTTTTTTGATCTATAATTTAAAATATATAATATTTAAAAAAAAACGGTTAAAAAATATACTGATATTTAAAAATAAAATTCCAACTAAAAATGTGTGTATCCCGATGGACGATAGCCACTTCTAAACAACTATTTTTTGTTTCGTTTAGTCAAATCGTAACGTCATCCCATTGATTTCCACTAAAACTTCAAAAAAACTCAATGACATTAAAATTAGAAGAACAAACACTCAACACAACACAGTAGATTTACTAACGGTAATAACAATTTGACAAATTAATGACCACGACAAATTTTCAAATTTTTATTATAAGATATCAATTTGTATTGATCGATAATATAAGCCCCAATCGAATCGAGATACTGTCTGGAGCTTCCATGTATCCCACAATTTTGGTATTATTGTTTCTCCAGTGCAAAATTTTCAAGTTTGTTTCTCAGGTTTTGTATTAGGCTGTAAGCTTTCGGAAATAGGTATGACATGTGCCCCTATAGCGTTGATATATGTAGTTTTTCGTCCGTGAAATCCAATAATTTTTACATCCGTCATTGAAATTGAGAAGCTCAATCCTTGTTGGGACCAAAAGGTCCGTATATCTTTCTATTGCTTTTGAATGTGATTGATTTAACCTTGTTGTCTGATCTTGTGGTATAATATCCATAAGGGTCAGGCTATATATATCCAAAACGAGTTTAAGTATATCCAATTTTGAGTATATCCAAAGGTGATCTAAGTATATCCAATTTTTTCCAAAAATGTCCTTTTGTGGGTATATAAGCCATTTTTTTTACTAACTTCATCCACTCCACTTTCTCTCACTTCACTCGTACCTCTCACTTCTCTCTAGAATTTCACCTCACTTATCTCTTTTTTTTTTCCGGCGAACCACCACCACCACCACCACTCTTCCTCCTCCTCCTTCATTATGGTCAAGAACAAAAACCCTCCGCCGCCTCCTACGTAAGTCCTCAAATTCATTTTGTTGCTTAATTTTGTTAGTTTTAAGTATGAATTTTAGTTTTTTGTTAGATTTAGGGTTCAATTTTGAGTTTAGGGTAGAATTAGGTAGAGAATTAGGGTTTAAGGGTAGGGTATATATAGCCATACCCTATCCATAAACGGCAATAAGAAATTCTTTCGGATAATCAAGATATTGGTTTAAAATGTGAGTGAACCTTTTTGTTGGTTTCAAATGTGAGTGAGGTAACCGATACCAAATCATAAGTCCCCGAGACTGATACAAGATATTCATTTGGCAATGAAAAACTGAACTACAACCACATATATAATAGAACCATTATAAGACACCGAATTTTATTCAAAATTAAAAAAAAATACTAAAAATGTTAAGACTAACCATGGATTCATAAACTCCATCAATATATTCTCCATCGTCTCCATATTTACTGGACCATAGAGTTTTGTTATTACAATCGTATAGGATTGTCATACAACTGATTGCATCTTCTTTTGGTGTATATGCAGCTACTATCTGTTTGATTCCGGAATACTTGGTGTCATCGAATGAATTAGATGGATTGGTTACTCCATATGGACCCACGGAATTCACTACTCTTGACCCCATCTTAACATGCCTTATAAAAACCCATCAAATTGTAAACAAAATATTAAAGATGATAAGACTAGTCAATACAAGTACAACAAGTGTCCTAATTGTATATTACTGTTTTAGATATGGAAATGATCCGATTAATATATATATATATATATATATATATATATATATATATATATATATATATTAAATGAATGCATATATTTATGCAAAAACAGAAATATTATGTTGTTTGCGTTTTCTCATTATATCAACTTCATGAGAATATATTTTGTTATATTTGATGGAAATAAAAACCGATTAAATAGATTAGAGTGAATAAATATATTTCTAAAATCAATGTATTGGTAAATATGTAATGTTTTGATAGTACTAAAAGAATATTACTAGTGATGTTTTATACAAATAAACATATTGTACCATGAAACTGAATAATTTGTAATTTTAGAATTATCCAAAATTTATTAAAAATGTCTTTTTATGTATGGAATTTATCATGTTCACAAAAGTTAATATTAAAAAAGAAAAAAAAGAACTCACAAAATCTGAGGAAAGTTCACCGCGCAAAAATCACCGAGAACAATTGTTTGACAAATTTGTGTAAAAATACACTAATAAGAGATTCAAAGAGGATGCGTTTAAGTGGAAGAGAGATGAGACATCATATAGTCTTAAAAATCTGAACATACACGATACTCCTATAATATATTTTAATTAAAGTCGTCGCTTTTATTATATTTTGTTTCATTCCGGCACGATTGAATTGGTTGGTTCGATTATTAGTTCAAATTATTCTTTTTGTTTGTCTGATTGAATAAATTGTTGTTGAGACAACCCATCTCTAAATTTTGGTAAGCACGATTAACCACGAATCAGATTTTTAATTAATAGTTTAATAGTTATATGGATAATTGTTTTTAAAAAAAAATATAATTAATTTTTTAATCAAATAATATAGTATTAAAATAGAACCGAAGACTTGATTATAAAAGTCTATGAGAATTACCGCTTCAAAATTAGAAATTCTTCAAACAATTTAACAAATTTTGATTCGGGGCACTATCATTGAAATCTAAAAGATTTCAACTGATCTTCTAAAATTGGGAGAGATTAACCTCAAGTTTGTCTCCAGATATGTCCAGAGGGATGATTGAACTAGAATCACCAGAGAGCTGCTGAATATATGATCTTGCAGGAAAAAACTCAAAGAGATTCGATTCGGTACCAAAAAGAGTAGGCAACATCTTTAGTTTCTGGTTGATAAGAAGATTGACTATTACGATTGCTTAACGAATAACAAAGCTTTGATGTAGGATTGATGATATGGGAGCTTCTAAAAAACTGAAACATATTTTACATGGTCAGACTAAAGGTTAACCGCTACTGAGAATATCTTATCAGGATTGAGCTATAGACAATTAGAAGATAAGATCTGCAGATGAACTTGTCGAATACAAATTTTAACCTGCATTTTGAGTTTTTACAGAGTAGATAAAAGAAATTAATTCCAATTTCTTAGGAAGCTAAGAGATATATCTTGGTTAATCTCTCAAGAAACCTGTCCCCATACTATCAATAAGAACAAGAGCCTTTAATTAGATTGGAATTCACTCTGCATTTAGATCAACTTTAATCTTGCATTTATGAATCCATATAGCTAACCAGTCCGCGACCATATATTTCATTCTCTATAGATATGAGTGACTTTCATATTAGGATTTAAAAAATTATTGCAGCAGTTTATAAGTGAGTCTAAGTACCAAAGGGCATTTTGATTCATAATCATATTATTAAGAACATTAGAGTCACTTTCTATATCAATTTTTGAGATGTTTAGCTTATAACAGAGAATGAGACCATCAAGTAAATCTAGACATTCTGCATTTAAAGGAACTTGTTTACCGTATAACCTATCAATAACATAGATGATTTCACCTTTGGAGTTTCTAATGATAACACTTCCACTGGCTTCCCCGTTGATAACGCAAGAACCATCAATGTTTAGTTTGTATCTGTTTGCTATATGAGAGTCAATTTGATGTAGCATGAATTGTTGGGGATGTTTAAATGATTGTAGCATCCTAGTTCAATAGCTATATTCTTGTCCATGTACCAACGAAACTTTTTAAGGATGTTAGCTATGTCTAGCCTTTGAAGCAGAGCTTTGATTTGAGATGTAGTAGATGTAGGGTTAGAAGACTTGTTATGGTGTTTAGTTTTGTTTATGTTGGACCGTAACTTCCAGCAGATAATAGTTGGTGGGATGATACGAATATGAATGTCTTTAGTTGTAAACCAAAATCACAACCTTGTGATGTGTTGGATGGTAAAATAGTTGCCTATAGAAATATTAAAAAGGCTACTGAAATAAGTCCAAACTTTCCAAGAGTTCTTACTTTGAACAAATAAGTGAGAGATTGTTTCATGATTTTTGCAAAGTTGACATTTAGAGCTAAAGAAAACTTCCTGTTTTGAAGGACATTGTCTACCAAAATCCAGTTGTTCAAAGTTCTCCAAAGAAGAAAATAACACTTCTTGGAAGTGATTAATTTTTTTGTTGTATAGGTTGGATTTGGTTCCTTTAGTTCTAATATAGTCCCATGTAGTCTTGGTGTTGAATGCCCCTTATTCAGAGAGAGCCCATTGGAAAGAGTCCTCAACTGATTCTTTGATAATAAGCTTATTGATTTTGATGATATCAAATGGCATAACACTTTAAGAAAGCTTGTCTTGATTCCAGTTGTTGACAAACAAATTGTTTTTGACGTTATCTTATGTATACCAGTCAATAGAAGCAGGATGAGCCACTAATATCAGAGGTCTTTTAGAGCATCATAAATCTAGCCAGAAGTCCATTTTACCCTAACCTATCTTCCAAAAGATAGATTCTTTAGATTTCTTTCTAATATCCAACATTTGGTCCATTGTTTAGAGTTAGATACTTTCTTTTGAGCTAACATAAGAAGAATAATAGAGAAATTATATATAGTGCATAAATCTAGCCCATAAAGTTTTCTTCTCTCTGAATTTATACCATATTTTGAGAGCATAAATATGAGATATGTCTTAAGAATCCTAATGTTAAGTTATATTTCATCACGGGGCTTACACATGTTTTTCCAACTAGTCTATGTAATGTTGTTGTGATTATTGTTTGAACCATAGAGAAATTTGCTAAAAAGGTTCTTTATTATTTTTGTAACAGAACGAGGGAGGATAGAGCTTTGAAGATGAAAATTTGGGATATCCAGGAGGAAATCCTGAATGAGGATAAGCTTCCCACCAAAGGATAAAAGTAATGTATCCCAACTCTGAATTTTGTCTCTTATTTTAGTGATGATGTCTTCAAAGTGGGAGGCCACAGTCTTGTGATGGATGTTAGCACCAAGATGTTTTATAAGTAGAGGACCTTTCTTAAAACGAGTAGCGTTGAATATGGATAGAATCCTTGAGTTAGGAATTTTGCTAGAGGGGATAAGGGAGGATTCAACCTTGTTGATATTCTAGCTAGAGATGTCTTGGTAAGCTTGTAGAAAGTTTAGAATTTTTGTGAGGCTCTGTTTGACTCCATTACAAAAAATAATCAAATCATCTGCACAAGCAGGGCAAGGAATTATTACTGAACTTTTAGTATTATATATAGCTTCTCTATTGACCTAGTAGATTTTCTTAATACCCCTGATTAAATATTCATCTGCTAGGATGAAGAGACTAGGGGGAATAAGGGTCTCCCTGTCTTAGCCCATCGGTAGATTTAAAGAATCCATGAGCCACTCTATTTATGATGATTGAAACCTCGCTTATTAGGAGATTAATTTTGTTTATAAAATTGTTAGAAAAACCAAAAGCATCTAGGATTTTAAGAATGAAAGAAAAAGAAAGCTTATCAAAGTTTTCTTCCATGTCCATCTTGATAAGCAGATTACCACCTCTATATGTTTTATTTAGGTCTTTAATCATCTCTTGAATGAGGATAATGTTGTCATGGACACTTCTGCCATTGACAAAACCATATTTCTCATCAGAGATCAATTTAGGCACTAAGATAGATATACTATCATTAATGATCCTGGAAATTATCCGATTGAAGATAGTACATAGACTAATCGGTCTATAATCATTCCAGGTCTTAAGCGATTCTTTTTTGAAATTAGGAAAATAGAGGTAGCATAAATTTCCAGAGGAACCGGAACACCTTTAAAGAAGGCCTTTATATCATTATAGAGGTCTTTATTAATGAATGCCAGCATTTTTGATAAAACATGATACTAAAACCATCGATACCAGCCATGCTAGTAGAGTTAAGAGATTTGATGGAGTAGAAAATCTTATATAGGGTATTTCATTAGGACCTTGTTATCTTCATCTGTGATGATCTTGGTAATGTTTTGGGAAAGATTGGGGAACTCATTACTTGATGTTGATATGAGCAGAATTATAAAGTGGGAGACTACAAAGTTGGAAATCTCATGCTGATTCTCAATCCAATTGGATGCATCATATATTTTGTTGATTCTGTATTTCCTCTTTTTCTTATTGACATAATTGTGAAAAACTTGAGTGTTTTTATCACTATTTAGGAGGCAATTATTGCTGCATTTTTGTTCATAGTATATTTCCTCTCTAGTTAGTAATTGAAAATAAGTAGCCTTAGCTTTATTAAGCTTGATCTTATCTTTATTGTTGTTTGTTTTTTGGAAAGATATTTCTAAAGATTGAACATAATTTCAAAATTAGCTAAAGCATTAAAAATGTTACCAAAATTTGTCATGTTCTATTTTTTAACTGTGGCTTTCAATATTTTCAATTTGTTCCATAATATTTGGATAGGGTTTCTATATATTTCGTTGTTCAAACAATCTTAAGTAATTTTGTTGAAATCATCGTGAGTGAACCACATATTTTGGAATCTAAATGATTTTTTTTTATTTTTTCAATCAGCTGGGAGATGAAGATGCGTAGAGGGCTATGATTTGATCATGTTCTTACCATGTGAGAGACAAATGTGTTATTAAAAATAGAGTTCTATGCATTGTTGGTGAGAGCTATATCTAATCTTTTCCATTTGTGTGCATTGGTCCATGTGAATTTGATGTCATTGTATCCTAGATTAGAAAGGAAACAGTCTTAAATAACTTGGTTGAAGTCATCCATGATTTTGACATATAATATTAAACAAATAAGCTGCTCCGAAGGGTTGGTGATAAAGTTGAAATCTCCCATCACAAACTACTCCTTATGATGGTTAGTCATCTGCCTTAGATATTCCTAGAGCTCCATTCTATTATCCCTATTATATTTTGCATCGATAATTAAGATAATAATATATTTTTAAAGAGTAGATAGGTTAACCTTAAGATGATAAGATTGATCCCAATTAACTAGAGTATATATAGAGAGTAATCTTGATTCCAAAAGACTCAATTTTTTTTGGAAATATTAAACATGCTATTTATGAAACCAAGGATGCTAGAGACTTTAGGAAAGTGAGAAACATCAATCATGAGCTCTTGAATTATTAAGAAAGAAATATTTTTAGCTTTGATAACACGTTTTAGCATTTTCTAGACATCTTGTTTCTAATCTCTATGATATTCCAGCATAATAGCTTAATAATCATTTGATAGACTTAGATATGGTCCTGACAGACCTTCTTTTTTGTGTAGCTTTAAGTAAAATTTTGGTTTTAATTAAAGGTTTCCCTTGAACTTCTTCCAGGTTTGTGTTCAGATCTTTTCTTTTTTGGGGAGGTAGTTTTGAAGAATTTTAGTTATGTTGGGAGAATGAGATGAATGGGAGGTTATTTTAGAGATAAGTTGTTGATTTTCAGTGTTCTTGGTCCTCATATCCAGAACATGAATGGCTTCAACAAACCACTCCGGTTGAACCCAAGGCCCTCTCTTATTTCTGGATTGTTGACTCTAGGCAGGTGCAGCTGGCTGAGATTGAGCTTTAGCCCTGCTATGCCCCTGTCCGGTCTCCTTCGCCTTGTTCTCGGACTGATTCTGATTGGGGTTTGGTGAAACCGGGGCAGACCTCACCTGCATGTGTATCCTAGTTTTCTTTGTTTCATCAACGTTGATCTGCTTTCCAACCTAATTCAGCAAACCTCCCAAAGTCATGGCTTTCTTTCTGGTCACTGAATCAGCCAAATTCCCAGGGTTTAAGCCCTGTCTCAAGGATGCTATTGCTACTTGCTCGAAGCAATCAGTCAACCCATTCTTGGTGTTTACAAAACGACTTATGTATTCTTTCAATGATTCGTTCGGTTCTTGGGCACAGTGGATTATTGTGTCCCCATTTCCCTTCAAATCTTTACTCCCAACAAACTGCCTTCGAAAGGCCACCCAAAAGGTATCAAAATTCTTGATGCAGCCTTGTGGTAGGCTGTTATACCATTTTAGAGCACTCCCCACAAAGGATTGGGAGAATGCTCTACAAAGTAGCTTATCGTCATCATCAAAATTCATCATGAAATTCTTAAATTGCTCCAAGTGGTTGTCCGGATCAGTACTGCCATCATACTTCTCCATTTTAGTGCTATCGAACCTCTTAGGGAGGTTTCCGGACAGAATTTTGGAAGACAATGGAGATTGTCTCCAATTTTGGCCATGACTGAACACAGTATCCTCATTGGGAGTTGCAAAGATACCTGGTTCATCGTGGAAGGCAAAATGATCCATCAGCATTCGGTCTACATGCCTCCGGCTGTGAGATGACCCTTTGCCAATATTCTTCTTCAACTTCCCATGTCTATCCATTTTCCTTGAATACTTTTTGATCAACTTTTGCTTCTTTTTAGTTCGGCCCTCATCGCTGCTAGAGGACAAGGACTCTTCAACTCCTTCTTCGTCCGAGGAGCTATCAGAAGACTCTGAGCCTGAGTCAGAACTCTCCACTGGCTTAGACTGGTGAGACTTTTTGGAGCTGGCATGAGTCTTTTTGGTACTCACATGAGTCTTTGAAGGCTCATGCTCTCTAGGGTTATCGATATGATGAGCAACTGATGCTTTTGACTTTTCTTTCATGCCCATCTTAGCCTTTTTTGCCCTCAGAGCTTCTATCCCGCCCTTTAGTCTATCACGCTCCTCGATAGTGTATTCATCGTTTTCACCCACCACTTCAAGCAAAGCTGGTGGTACTTCTGGGACGTCCGGATTCATTAAGACTGATTTTTCTTGTTGGTTTTGTATGCTCGATTCAGGCACCTTCTTCTCCCACTGTGGTCGCCAATTTGGTGTGGTTAATTTTCGTCTGAGGGTAAGATTGTAACTTTTATTTTGAGTTTCGTGGAAGTTTGTAAGTATTTAATGTTTGAGTAGAGAGTGGAGGGAGAATTAAGCAGCCTAGTTGTATTTAATTTTCATTACCCTCATTAAATGTTGGTGGTTGGGTATTTATACCCTTACATTTGGGCTTTATGGGCTTTCGGGTCATGTTTAAGGGACCCGGGTCAAGTTTAAGGACCCATGAGCTCTTAGTAGGAGAGCAGGCAACTTAGTTAAGGAGTGATTAGGTTTTTATGTACTTTAGTCCTTGTTCGAACAGTCCAATGGATGAGATGTTCGAACTGCCCTATCCAGTTTGGTGATCTCAGTCCAAACTGTCCCCGTCCGGAGAGGTAGCAACATTCGGACTCATCAAGAGCCCATTTTTTAGGTGTTTGTTCAAATACTTTTGTCAAAAACCTGAAAAACAGTCCGATGTCAGTGGCATTTTTACCCGGACACGTCTTTCGAATTGTGTTATGGCTTTATCCGGACAGAAAAAGCTCTGTGAATCTAAACGGTTTTTTTCCAAAGTTCATGGGACACGTGTCGCTCTTGGGTTGGTTGACTCAGCCGTTTTTCACCTTGAATCTCGCACCCACCTTCTTTGAAAAGCAACCTCTTCATTAATGAAGGCGACGTCACCGCCGTCTTTTAATCATTACTAATCTTTTCGAATTCTCTTAGGAATCAAGACTTCCTTTTGAGATTTACTATAAATTGAGATACTTTTCTACTGTTTACTATCACTTTCATTTTCACTCTGCAAATCTTCAAATATTTCTCAAAAACAAATTCTTACTTAGGTTGTTTATGTTCACGACGAGGAACGCTCTGATCAAAGGCGGGTGGCTCAACCTATCTGAATTAGAAAAAGCGCAAAAAGTCGAAAGGGAAAGGCGCATTGCAGCAGGCTTACCCACTTCCCCCATCGACAAACCAGAAATCTCAGCCACAGAGTCAGACCAGGGTTCTTCCTCCATCAAGGGTGTCAAACCGAAGAGGTTGTTTCAAACCAGTCTTTCCCCTATCATCTCAGGTTCTTCGGTTCAAGAGTCAGAACCCGTTGTTGAACCGGGTTTAACAGTTACCAGCTTTAAAAAACCCTCCCCATTCTTAGCCATATGGTTATATGCTGAAACCTCTCCTCATAAGCTAGTTGATCGGAGAAAAGGCCGGCTGGTCAAATGGCAGTCTTCTAAGGACACCCCTTCGAAATCAGGTGCCAAGGACAGTAGTATTGGGTCAGAATTGCCCATTAGAGTACCCAGGGACAGGCTGTCGGGTCCAAAGGGTACTGGCTCAAGTCCCCAAAGAGAAACATCTATACTAGAGCCCAAACCGGAGGCTAGGAACCAAGAGAATACTGAAACTCATCAGTCTGAAAGTCAGGCTGAGCCAACCCCAAACCTCCCTCTCACCACAACAACTGAAACCCCTCCTCAATCATGGAGGAAGTAATGGATGACTCTATTGAAGAGGCTCCCTTTGAGTCCGAACCTTCCGGGCAGACTAGTGGTGCTGTTGCTGCCCAAAAGGATAAAGGCAAGGAAAAGTTGTGCTTGAGGCATCCGGATCTGCCGAAGTTTCTTGAAGGAAGGGTGGGACCTTGTTTCCACAAGGTCAATGTTAAGTATCTCCTTGCCCTGCAAAAGATCAATTACGCTTTTATCCATACGGCTGAGTTGGGCCGGATGCGCACGAAGTGGGGGATTCCGGAGAATGTGAAGATTAGAATCCCCATAGACCCCGAAACCCCAATGGATTGCAAACTCAGTGAAATAGTCATCTTCGCTGAGCTCTTTAACTGGGGTTTAAGGTTCCCCTTGGACCCGTAAATAGTTAGGTATTTCCACCTTATCAAACTCTGTCCCAGTCAATTGAGCCCCAATGGATGGTACACACTTATGGCCTGCATCATGGCCTCCAGGCTCTCCGGCACTCCTCTACCAATGGAGGAATTTGCTGCTGTGGCCAGTCTCTGCAGGAACCCTCACATCCCTTTTTATCACTTCAACATGGGGGATAACTACAAAGCAGTGGATGACCTGCTTGAGTCTGAGACAAACTGGAGGACTCAATTCGTGTTCGTAAGTGGTGCTTGGGAGAACGGGAGGAAAATCAAATCCGGAGTCAATCCAAGTCTCCTCACCAGCAGATGGAGGAGTGATCGTAAGGCCCCTACTTTATATCCTTATTTCCTTTTTTATCAAATCTGCTTAAACTAACTGGTCTTGCTTTTTACTTAGCAGAACTACCAAAAGACTTCAATGACTACCTAAAGTACGGGCAGACCACTTGTACCAAGATCAACACTTGGGCTGCTGAAAAGTGGGGAAATCGGTTTCACGATGCTTTCACAGGAGGCAACTTGGCAAGGTCTCACCTCTGGAACACTACTGGCCGGAGGGACTTGACCTGGGAAGAACTCACCACTCCACCCCCTCCGGATGTAATCCTGAAGAGAACTCACGAACCGGATGGGTCACTTTACTTGCCGGGCCGGGCCAAGGCCCCGAGTAAGATGAAAGGCAAGAAGAAGAAGGGCAATAAGGTGGTAGGTGAAGCTAACCCTGCCGAGGTGGAAGAGGCTGTTCCAACAAATCCCGAGGGGCCAGCCCCAAGCCAGATTGATGCTGCTCTCCTAGAAGTGGTAGAGCAGGAGAGTGTTAGGCAAGAAGGGCAATCCCCAAAACCCCCAAGGGCTCCCAAAAGAGACCAAAAACGGGGAGGTGAAAGCAAGGATAGGGAGGCTAAGAAGAAAAAGACCTCCAAGGGTGACGAACTTTCTCTCCGGCCTCCGGAGCCTCTCCCCCATGTTGATCCTACTGATCCAACACAAGAAAAGGAGATCCCTGGTGATTTTCGAACTGTTGAAGTCGGAGGAGGAGACCTTAGCATTAATGGGGTTGACATCACTAGTCTCGATGGACTTGGTGACTACTTTGCCAACCTCCCCAGAGATGACTTTGCTGGGCCTTACCTCCCTCCGAGTACCTCGAAAACCGTCACTTTTAATGGTAAGACTTTTACTGTTTCAAGTGAAAGGGATATTGTAGCTCACTCTATATTAAGTAGTGTTCAGCCGGTGCTTGTGTTGGAGAAGCAAGTTCGAAGTCAGGCAGATACTATCAAAGATCTCAAGTCTGACAAAGAGAGACTGTCTGATGATCTTCTTACTGCCACTCAACATGCTGACATTATAAAGGGGGAGAACGAGGAGCTGAAAAAGAACCAAGAGGGGTGGACCACCAAAGTTGCTACTCTGGAAGATACTATCAAGGAGCTCCGGGAGAAGTTGTCCGGAGTAGAGAAATATCTCACCTCTTCAAAAGAGGAGGCCAAGGCCAAGGATCAAGTCATTCACAACTTGACAAATGACAAGATTGCGCTTGAGAACACAGTGTCCGAGGGTGCAGAGGAGAAAGCTGATCTGCTAAGGGAGCAAGAGGCCAAAATCCAGGCCAAGATCGATGCTTATGCCATCAACGTAATAGACACTCAAGATCAAATGTATTCCAAGGTGAAGTCAGACATGGTCCTGCTCTTCCATGAGAAGTTCCCGAAGAGGAACTTGGGAGATTTGTGGCTTCACGTAGAGTACAAAGACCTTCCTTTCCACACCATGGCTGACGGAGACTTGCATGACTATTCTAGTGCTTCATCTTCTGATGAGGCAGAAGAAAATGTCGGGGAGGGCCCTCCTGAAGAGAAAGACGATCCCAAGGGGAAGAAGAAGATAAGTGAGGCTGAGCCATCTTCAAAGGCTTAGTCTTAAATTATGAATTATCTTTTTACTTTTATGTTATCTAAACTAAAGTCCTTGGAAGGCCAAGGCATTCTTCTTGTTATTGTGTCCGGTATCTGACCGTATAGATCTTTTGCTCTGTTTGACAACTTAAAAGTCCTTGGAAGGCCAAGGGACTTTAAGTTATTTTAATGAATACTTTTATTTTTCACAATTCTCGCATCCTTTCATAGTTTGTTTCAATTTTGGTGGCTAGTGTTTAAATAGCCCTTAGTTATTTCATGAACAATCTAAAGTGAGAGAGTTTAAGTTCTCCGATAACAAATGTTTAAGTGGTCATCATTCTTTTACTTCAACCCGGACGGTGTGACAAAAAAAGAAGTAAGAACACTTTGAATTTTTTAAGAAGGCATCAAATTTTATTAAAAAACCCGGGCACCTCATTAAAACCTCCCCGTGCCACCAGGGTAGGAAAGAGTATGCCCCCAAATATTTACATGGATGTTAAAAGAAGTAAATATTTACATAGATGCTACTCCAAGTACATCGAGAGATGTTTAATATTCCAAGGGTGGGTCAAAACCCTTCCAGCCTTGTCTTCTAGCTAATATGTTCCAGGTTTAAGTCTTTCAACGACCATATAAGGTCCTTCCCAAGTTGGGGCCAGTTTGCCTAGTAGCTTCTCTTTAGTGTGTAAGAAGACTTTCCTCAATACCTTGTCCCCCGGCTGGAAATCCCTTCTTTTAATTCTAGAAGCAAACCTGCTTCTCATCAAACCTTGATAGTGTGCAGCCCTAAAGTGAGCCTTAACTCGTTTTTCATCTATTAGGTCGAGCTGACCTCTGATTGCCTCTTCGTTAGCGTGTTCGGAGAAGTTGTGAACCCGAAATGATGGGAGAGTTGCTTCTATGGGAGCTATTGTATCCATCCCATAGACCAAGGCAAAGGGTGACTCATGTGCTGCAGCTCCAGGTGTAGTCCGGTAGGCCCACAAGACCTCTTGTAAATAACTAGGCCATTTCCCAGCAGCCCCTTCCAAATTCTTCTTTAAACCGGTTAGTATAGTTCTGTTAGCCACTTCAACTTGTCCATTTGCTTGTGGGTGGAAAGTTGAAGAGAAACAATGTTGTATACCCCTTGAGGCACATAAACTCTCTGTTTCCCTATTCTCGAACTGTGGCCCATTGTTTGTCGTTATCTTTTGTGGAACACCAAATCTGCAACAGATGTTGGATAAAATGAATTTTATGACAACTTTTGATGTTGTTCCTGCCAGGGGGGCTGCTTCAATCCACTTCAAAAAGTAATCTATAGCAACAATTATAGTTTTACGCCCTCCGGACGCCATTGGGAGAGGGCCCACTAAATCCAACCCCCATCGAGCAAAAGGTATAGGCTCAGAAATCGACTCTAAAGGGATGGCTGGGACATGAATTTCATTGCTATATCTCTTGCATGGATCACACCTTCTCACCAGTTCCTTAGCATCATGCATTCTAGAGGGCCAGTAATAGCCAGCCAGTAAAACTCTCCGTGTTAGAGCCCTGAATCCACAGTGAGCTGATCCCTCACCATCATGCAATTCGTAGAGGACTACTTGAGACTCATCATCTCCCAAACATCGCAAAAGAGGTTTACTGTAAGACTTCTTATACATAATGTCTCTTAGTATGATAAAACCACGAGCTTTGTGCTTTATTTTTCTTTCTATTGCTTTATCCGGAGGCAAGATGCCATCATAGAGATACTGCAGGAGAGGAAATCTCCAGTCTTGTGGTTGTTTCATCTGTACTTCGAAAATTTCTTCCTCTTTACCGATGTTATGTTGAATGGAAGGGCTCTCCGACACATGGATCCAAGGATATGACTCAGTGTAGGCTATAGTTTCCAGTGAATCTGCTAGTTCATTCTCTGTCCGGGGTATATGCTCATAAACAACGCTTTTAAACTTAAGAGCCTCATTTTAAAGAAGAAGCAAGTACTTCACTAGTTGCTCCTTTTTGGCCTCAGATTGACCTTGTGCATGGTGAATAAGAAGTTGGGAATCACTCATCAGCTTGATCCTCTTGGCTCTACAAATATAAGCTAACTTTAAACCAGCTATAGCTGCTTCGTATTCAGACTCATTGTCCGAAGCCCTAAGAGCAAAACATATAGCCTGGTACATTTTGTCACCAGACGGAGAAGTCAAGCACACCCCTGCACCACATCCCATAGTGCTGGATCTACCATCCGTCCGAATGACCCAAAACTTTTTGTCTTTCATCTCAGTAGTCTGCTCCGAATCTCTTTCAGAGTGGAATTCAACTAGAAAATCAGCCACAGCTTGGGCCTTGACTGCTGTTCAAGGAGAAAAATCTATATCGAAATCCCCCAATTCTACCGACCACTTAGTCATTCTACTTGAAATGTCTGCCTTTTGAAGAACATTCTTCAAGGGAAAAGATGTTCGGACGACAATAGGATGAGCCTGGAAATAAGGCCTCATCTTCCTTGCAGCTATTACCAGGGCTAACGCTAATTTTTCGAGTTTCAAATAACGCTTTTCTGCATCTATCAAGCTCTTGCTGATGTACTATACTGGATGGGGGTAGTTATCCACCTCACTTACTAACACAACACTGATGGCACAACTTGAAACTGCCAAATATACGAAGAGTGTCTCTCCATCAACTGGTTTAAATAAGGTTTTGGGGGAGGACAGATGTTTCTTAATCTCATTGAAGGCCTCATCACACTGTGAGGTCCAGTCAAATCCGTTTGCACCCTTCAAAGTTTGAAAAAACGGGGTGCATCTGTCCAAAGACCTTGAGATAAATCGGTTTAAAACAGATAACCTCCCCGTCAATCGCCGTACTTATTTAATATTCCGAGGAGGCTCCATGTGGAATAGAGCATTAAGCTGGTCCGGATCGGGCTGTATCCCTTGCTCACTTATTATATAACCTAGGAACTTCCCGGATTGCACTCCGAACACACATTTTTCTGGATTTAGCTTCAAATTCACTTTTACCAAGTTGACAAAAGTTTATTGGAGGTCAGCTAAGTACAATTGCTCATCCACACTTTTCACCATCATGTAATCGATGTATACTTCCATATTCCTTCCAATTTGATCAGCAAAGGCTTTGTTCACCAATCTCTGATAAGTAGCCCCAGCATTTTTCAACCCAAATGGTATCACCTTGTAGCAATGAAGACCCCTGTCAGTGACAAACGTGGTATGCTCATGATCCTTCGGATCTACTTGAATCTGATTGTACCCGGAGAAAGCATCCATAAAGGATAGCAGCTTATTCGCAGAGGTGTAGTCTACTAGCTGGTCAATCCGGGGAACTGGATACAAATGTTTGGGCAATCCCTATTGAGATCTGTGAAGTCAATGCACATACGCCACTTTCCATTTTTATTTTTCACCAAGACCGGATTGGCAGTCCACAAAGGATATTGAGACTCCTTGATATGCCCCATCTTTGTGAGCCTGTCAACTTCTTGCACAATAACATCAGCCTTTTCCTTGGAAAAAGCCCTTCTCTTTTGTACCACTGGTGCTATGTCTCTCCGGACAGATAGGCGATGTGATATAATATCTCCTGGAACCCCAGTAACATCAGCATTGCACCAAGCAAAAACATGCTGATGGTTTCTGAAAACTTTAACATCTTATTCTTCAGGTCGGGTGGCATTTTAGACACTATCTTAACACTTTTCCCTTCTTCTAAAGAATGTGTTTCAACCTCTTCAACTGGTATTAATACTCCAGGGGTCTCTCTGGGGTCATCAATTTCACCCTCACCCCCAGAAAGCTCCTCAAACTGCTATTGCTCGTTGATACGAACTGCCCCCAACGTCCGTGGAGCCAGGGATGTAGCATACTCTTGCAACCTTTTGACTGCTTCGGACAACTCCCACTTGTCCTTGAACATCATATTTCAAACATTGGTGGACTGTCGAAGCTACTGCATGCATCCTAGAGAGCCAAGACCTCCCTAAAATAGCAGTATAGCAAGTGGGACAATCAACCACAATAAAAAGTATCCTGACCATCTTCTTGAAAGGGCCCTTGCCCAACAAAACTTCCTCTTCGAACTCCCCGATCACATCTGCTGAGCTGCCAGTAAAGCCCACAATTGATATGTCCGAACGCTGAATTACGGCTGGATTTTTCATTTTCTTATAAGTGATTAAGAAGAGGATATTGGCTGAGCTTCTAGTATCCACTAAGATTCATCTTATGTCATTGCCCCCAATGGATGCTCCTATGACAACAGCATCTTCATGAGGGCCAGCTATATCTCTTAAGTCATCTTCATCAAAAACAATGAAGGGGAATGGAATTTGTGATTGATAGGAGGTCATGCCTCCTTCTAGCTGGGTAGCTAAAGTATGAACGTGCCTCTTCCTTGAAGAAGCAGTAGGAGCTGTCATAGTATCCCCTCCGAAAATTGTAAGTGACTCAAAAAACTTAATGAGCCCGGAGACTGTTCTAGAACATTCCTCAATGGCACCCACTCTATTTCGAGTTGGATCAGGATCCAAGTATTCTGATTCTACATCAAACTTTTCGATTATAACCATAGCTCCCTCCGGAGCAGCATTGCTTGGGCCAACCCGGTGAGCATTGTCAGGCATATTACCTCCTCTTCTTTTGACATATGCCCCTAACTTTCCTTTTTCAATCAAGTTCTGAACTTCTTGTTTCAAGGTTATACAATTATCGGTGGTATGGCCAGTATCATTATGGTACTGGCAGAAAGAGTTATTACGATGTTCCGTAGGAGATTGTAGTGCGGCCGGTCTTCTATAGTGTACCTCTTCCTTTGTTTTATCATAAATGGTGGCCACAGTTTCTTTCAATTCTGCAAACCACTCCGGTTGAACCCAAGGCCCTCTCTTATTTCTGGATTGTTGACTCTAGACAGGTGCAGCTGGCTGAGATTGAGCTTTAGCCCTGCTATGCCCCTGTCCGGTCTCCTTCGCCTTGTTCTCGGACTGATTCTGATTGGGGTTTGGTGAAACCGGGGCAGACCTCACCTGCATGTGTACCCTAGTTTTCTTTGTTTCATCAACGTTGATCTGCTTTCCAACCTAATTCAGCAAACCTCCCAAAGCCATCGCTTTCTTTCTGGTCACTGAATCAGCCAAATTCCCAGGGTTTAAGCCCTGTCTCAAGGATGCTATTGCTACTTGCTCGAAGCAATCAGTCAACCCATTCTTGGTGTTTACAAAACGACTTATGTATTCTTTCAATGATTCGTTCGGTTCTTGGGCACAGTGGATTATTGTGTCCCCATTTCCCTTCAAATCTTTACTCCCAACAAACTGCCTTCGAAAGGCCACCCAAAAGGTATCAAAATTCTTGATGCAGCCTTGTGGTAGGCTGTTATACCATTTTAGAGCACTCCCCGCAAAGTATTGGGAGAATGCTCTACAAAGTAGCTTATCGTCATCATCAAAATTCATCATGAAATTCTTAAATTGCTCCAAGTGGTTGTCCGGATCAGTACTGCCATCATACTTCTCCATTTTAGTGCTATCGAACCTCTTAGGGAGGTTTCCGGACAGAATTTTGGAAGACAATGGAGATTGTCTCCAATTTTGGCCATGACTGAACACAGTATCCTCATTGGGAGTTGCAAAGATACCTGGTTCATCGTGGAAGGCAAAAGGATCCATGAACATTCGGTCTACATGCCTCCGGCTGTGAGATGACCCTTTGCCAATATTCTTCTTCAACTTCCCATGTCTATCCCTTTTCCTTGAATACTTTTTGATCAACTTTTGCTTCTTTTTAGTTCGGCCCTCATCGCTGATAGAGGACAAGGACTCTTCAACTCCTTCTTCGTCCGAGGAGCTATCAGAAGACTCTGAGCCTGAGTCAGAACTCTCCACTGGCTTAGACTGGTGAGACTTTTTGGAGCTGGCATGAGTCTTTTTGGTACTCACATGAGTCTTCGAAGGCTCATGCTCTCTAGGTTTATCGATATGATGAGCAAGTGATGCTTTTGACTTTTCTGTCATGCCCATCTTAGCCTTTTTTGCCCTCAGAGCTTCTATCTCGCCCTTTAATCTATCACGCTCCTCGATAGTGTATTCATCGTTTTCACCCACCACTTCAAGCAAAGCTGGTGGTACTTCCGGAACGTCCGGATTCATTCGGACTGATTTTTCTTGTTGGTTTTGTATGCTCGATTCAGGCACCTTCTTCTCCCACTGTGGTCGCCAATTTGGTGTGGTTAATTTTCGTCTGAGGGTAAGATTGTAACTTTTATTTTGAGTTTCGTGGAAGTTTGTAAGTATTTAATGTTTGAGTAGAGAGTAGAGGGAGAATTAAGCAGCCTGGTTGTATTTAATTTTCATTACCCTCATTAAATGTTGGTGGTTGGGTATTTATACCCTTACATTTGGGCTTTATGGGCTTTCAGGTCATGTTTAAGGGACGCGGGTCAAGTTTAAGGACCCATGAGCTCTTAGTAGGAGAGCAGGCAGCTTAGTCAATGAGTGATTAGGTTTTTATGTACTTTAGTCCTTGTTCGAACAGTCCAATGGATGAGATGTTCGAACTGCCCTATCCAGTTTGGTGATCTCAGTCCGAACTGTCCCCGTCCGGAGAGGTAGCAACATTCAGACTCATCAAAGTCATTATGAGAGATTTGAGTTGATGTTTGTTGATCAGAAAGCTTGTTAATTTGGTCAGATAATTGAGTGATGGTTTCGATAGGGCTGAGAGTTGGTTAAGTTTCCATGGTAGATTCTTCTTTTTTAGATATTTGGATATTAAGATTTTCATCATTTGATCTTTGAGGTTGAAGAGTGTCTGTCGAATTGCTTTTGTGATCTTTAGCTATCTTCCAAACATTATTCTTGTGACCAATGTGATTGCATTCCAGAAAATAATATGGTTTGGAACCATAGACAATTTGTTACGAGTATCCATCATTTGGGCCAAGTCCAATCTAGATTTTCTCAAGCATAAGGTTAGTTAGATCAAAATCTATCTACGCATTTCAAAAGTTAAATAAAACCTGATTTTTAAGGAGAATCCATGTGGTTATATGGGTTTCAAAAGATTTGGTTATCACTTTAATGTAGTCGTCATTGTACATGAAGTTGGATAATCTTGGAAATGTTATCCAAATAGAAGTTATTAGAGATTCCTTCTTTGTAGTAAACTCTGGCGTCAAATTTAGATTCATTTTTAGATCATCTTGGAGATCTAGTTTAATAGTAATATGACTTATATCCCAATTCGCTATGTTGAATTTCCCTCTGAATCCCAGGTTACTATGGAATGAGTGCAGATCTTTCAAGGGAGGTTTTTCATTCGTGAATTTACCTATCAGAGTGGTTTTAGCTTTTTATTCAAGGTTTATGATGTCTTACTTCTGAAATTCTACGTAGTTGTAGCCTATATTTTGTTAAATCCTTGCTCGAACATATGTGTGTGTTTGGTTATTAGGTTAATTATATCATCATAGATTTTGGTGTGACAATTTGGAATACTCAGGTTCTTGTTGAGGATATTCTATGAGGATTGTTCTATCTCGAATGCAGGGTTGTTGTGTAGGGTCATATATGGAGAATTTGTAAGAGGGCGTAAAAGAGGGAATTGGTCTTTACCTAGAACAAGATCAACCATTATTGGAACTACATTCATAAAGACTCCACATAATGCATGGCCAGATTTCCCACATGAAGAGCAGTAGAATAGAGATATGAAAGCAAAGAGGAAGGAATTATCGAAACTGATTAGTTTCTTAGAGATCAAGAAAGCTAATCTTTAGAGAGAAAACCCTATTTTTGTTTAATCACTCAATTATTTTTATTTATTGTTAGTTTATCGTATTTTAAATATAACTAAATATCTTATAGTCGTGTAGAAAAAATTAATATTTTGCCGAAATAATTACCAAACAAAAATTAATATTTTTGTTGTTGAATATAATATTTTTTTTTTATTATTTTTTATCAATATTTTAAATATATAATAAAACATACCAAATACATGGAATATACACTGAAGAGTGACAATGATAGCCGTAAAAGAACAGTATGATATCACCATGTCTTGGTCAAACAAGAACATAAAACAAAACAATAATGCAAAGACCCAAGAGATAAAAAGGGAACAAAACGAGCTAACCAGTAAGGAGTCAGAAAGCATGCGATAAGATATCGTAGATGCATGGGTAGGAGAAGAGTTATAAACTCTAGTATTTGTCTCACCGCAGACGTGGTAGATAATTGTGCCAAATTAGGTACGCCATAGATGTCGTAAACTGGAGGGAGGCCAGTTGGACGCCTCTTGGATCTAAAAGATCCAATTGTTTTTGTATCTTAAATAAAATCCAAGGTTGGAGCTTGCAAAAACCTCATATGCTCTAATTAAAACTACAACCATATAGGATATGATTAATAGTTTCAGATTTGAAATTACATAAGACACAAAAGGGTATTTAAACCCAAACTCAGAATCTTATCGTGGGTGGATAACTTGTCTAAGATACCAAGTCAAAGGATGAAGGAGTGACATAGAATACTAAATTTATCTCATACTAACCTCGCCCATCCAATACAGGGATGGGTGTATGAATAATATTTTAACTACCCTGATAGCAAACTTGGTGATTCATTTCTTAACAATCCAGTAGTGGACGTCGTTGTAGAGAATATTTGGGGAAGGAATTGAGAAGATGATGTTGCTAATTTCTTGAAGGTTACTTAATATTTAGCATTTGCTGATCTTATATAGGCTGGCCAGTTCCAAGGATAATATATGAGACTTTGAGATACTTACCCAGTTTTGAATCATGGATGATCTCAACCTCGTAATGGGTTACTAGAGAAGTAGAGTGAAGCCAATGATGAAACAACGAATGAGATGTTTCCCTCATTTTTTTATCACCATACTGTAAAGTTTACTAGCCAAAAGCCTAAGATATAAAATTTTCCTCCAAGTCCAGGGGGAAGATGAGCTAAGATCTAAATCTCAGTAGTTTTATTTTTTTTTTAATTTATTTTAATCCAATCGCACCAGATTGAGTTTTTATTTTTAATAGTAAAAGACTAATGTCTGATTCCAGATTTTAGATCAAGAATCCAAAGGCCGCTCTTCTTCGTGGGTAATGTGACTGCATATCTTGTGTGGCATGACCAGTTCCAAGAGCCCATCAAGGATACTGCATGAGAATTACTACACAGTCTTGAATCATGGATGATCTCAACCCTGTAATGGGTTACTAGATGAGTAGGGAGAAACTAATGATCGTACTAGTGAGGTGTTTTACTCGTTATCTATCATCATCATATAAATTTTACAAGCCAAAGGCCTAAAACATAAAATTTTCATTCAAGTCCATGAAGGAGAGAAGCCAAAAACTAAATTCCATAAGTTAATGTTTTTAATTTTTTTGGTTTTAATCGAATCGCACCATATTGAGTTTTTGGTAGTACTTATGCAGGAATATACAAGTTTAAAGATGACCAACTGATTTTAAGTCTTTAGATTAAAAATCTCACATTGTCCTTCCTTCGTGTGTAATGTGACTATAGACCAAACCACTTTTAACATCGAGATTTTCATCTTGTGGCCAGACTTGAGGAAACAAAGAAGGTATTGGAAAATGTCTTAGATAATTATCGAAGGGAGAATGAAGGTGGAAGACCAGTAAACATGGCCAACAAAATAGAACAAATTTGATGAGTTGAAGTCGACAAACGTAAAGAAAATGCTTAAAAATCCAAGAACCAATTCACAAAATACGATTAAGAAGGAGGGGTCAACAATCAGTATGTGGTGTAGCAAAACTTATTACAAAAGAGGGGAAATCGGCCACATTAAAATTACCTTCTAGAGAGGTACGTTTGATATAAAAAAAACTACTAAGCAACAGTCGACCAAGTGTGAAATGTTGTGGTGAACCAGAAACGTTTGGGTAGAGTCGTATCTAAATGTTAGCTACGTAAGCATTGTAAAATATAAAATAAGAAATTTTTTTTGCTATATATAATATATAAAACTTACAAATATCAGTTTTTGATTCGTAAGCAGTATTAGCAGAAAAAAAAGAATTATCCACATGATTTTTTCTACAATTCTATTTTATGTCTTATGTCTCTGTAACCAAAGAAAAATAAATCCATTTTTAGGGATTTTTCTTTGATTCCGACTACTTTGTACTTTGCTCTATTTGATTGAATTTATTTTCCGCGGAATCCCCAACACCCAATTCCTAATTAACATGAAAACTAAAATTGAGAAAATTTCCGAAAAAAGATAAGGTTCAGTTTTTATTATATCTTTTTATTGTACTATATATTTGTTATATGATATGAGAAAAAACGATATGGGCTGGCGATATGTATTTGATTTTCTATATCAACAGAAAAAAAAAAGATAAAAATGTGGAAAACAAGACATGAATTCCTTAGCTGCGGCTTATATAGGTGAATCCATGAATGGTCATCATTGACTAGTCAGGGAACATAAAAATATAAACAACTAAAAACTATGGTATATACAATCTAGAGTCATAGGAACCAAGATTAAGATACTAAGGAAGTGTAATAAAAAAGGAAAGAGCTCTAAATGATATTTTTTCATAAAATTCTCGTTCGATAAAAAACGACACGATTAATTGGCGCTGTTCAAACATGTACAGGTCAACTAAATGGTATTCCGGTATCATTTGGGGTTATGGATTTTTAGTTTATGGGGAGTAGTATGAGATTCGTAGTAGTCAAGAAAATAACCTGTTTGATCGAGTATGCTACCAATAAAGTTTTACCTCTTATTCTAGTACTTTTTGCGTGTACCAATTGAACTAGGCCAAAGCTATTTCCTCCATGATAATTTTTATTTCCTCCATAATTTGAAATTTCTAAAACAGTTGAAACATGATATTACTAGTTTACCCTTATTTTGTTTTCAAATTTAATATTACGTGCCATTATTCAAATAGATAGCCTTACTGTGAAAAAACATATCATTAACCTATTTTTAATCCTACATATATGATTTTTGCAACTAAAATTAACCCTAAACCCAAAAAACATCAGTTTTATTGAAGATTGATTGAAGATTGACCATGGAAAATCAAAAAACTCATACCAATCAGGAGAACTACACTCAAACAACGAATAAGGTAATTTAATCTCGTTTTTTCGTTTTACACTACAGTAATTTGAGATTATCACTTCGAAATGTTGGTTTTGATACTGCATTCCTGATATCTGCATTTCTGGGCAAAACACAACTGATTCCGAGGCAGTATCTCGGAATCAGTTGTTTTTTGCAAACGCAACATTTTTTTTGAACAAATTACAAACAAATAAGGAGATAGAGACATTGCACCTAATTCCGAGTGCCCATCTCGGAATCAGGTGCAAATTGTTTTTCACAAATTACATCTGATTCCGAGATGACCACTCGGAATCAGATGTAATTTTTCAAAAAAAAATGTGACTAACCAAATTTCAAACAAAAATAGTTTGTCCCAATTATAGTTATCAAAATTTAACTAAATTTTGTCATGTGGTGGGAATTCTATCCCCACGACTATCGGCCAATGAAACCTTAGTCTGTTTTCTCCTAGATACAATAAGGATGGTCATTTGGTTTGTCTTTGTTTAATACGTTAAATTGTTAGTTGGATAAAATTAGTATGCACTATGAAATTCATGTCCTTCTATTTAGTGAAATGATGCTTAAGAGTTCTCATCTAATTCTGCACTGCAGATGGGTTTACTTTTGGTTGCTTATGGCTGCGGGGTGTGGATTATTTATTAGTGAAGAGGCTCTAAATATTTGGGTGTGTACTCGTACTGGTATTCCTATTTCACTGACTAAGTGTTTTCTTTGCTTTTTGTTTCCCTGCTAATTCTCAAGCTCAGTAATGGTTTTTTCTTTCACAATGAACTTCTATTTTAATAGAAAACTAAAGAAATAGTTAAGTATGGTTTTTTTTGAATTTGTTAATTGGTAGGATAATAGAATAAATGGGTAGAATAATAGCGTTCCTGAAAATGAGAGAGGTAGAATAAATGGGTAGAAAGACAAATATGTAATTTCCTTTATGGAGGAAATAACAACATGGGAGTTTTTTCCAATTATGGAGGAAATAAAAATTATCATGTAGGAAATAGCTTTGGTCATTGAACTATTTTGAAATGAACTATTGTCTTTTTTTTACCACTTAGTTTTGGTCATCAGAATATTATTATTATTCAAAAGAATTTATCAATTCTTTGAAACATTTTTTCATCATGTGGAAGTTAGAATTAAGTCCCGTTTATCTACTTTGTATCCATGTGGGGTGGAAAGAAACAACTGTATTCAGCTACAAATTTTATTTTGGATACTGCAGGAGGTTCTATTTTTCTCTTAATAGGAATTTTGGGACTAAGTTTATATGGTTCCAGTGAACCAACATTAAATTTTAAAATATTAACTAATCAATCCTACCCTGTCGCTCTAGAAATAATTAAATGATCTTTCAAATTGGTCAAGACTTTCTAGCCTATGGCTGCTTCTTAATGGTACGAGTTGTTGCTTCATTGAATTTGCTTCATTAATAGGTTCACGAATCGCTTTTGATCGTTACTGACTGGTACCAAGATCAAGTCCTAGACTGACGAATCTAATTTTAACAGCTGGTACAGTAAAAATGAAAATGGCCCCGTCTTTAGTGAGATTATATGAACAAATGCCTGAACCAAAGTATGTTATTGCTATGGAAAGTAGCTACGGGAAGTTTGATCGTAGAATCTATTTTTCTTCTTTTTAGATGGTAAATATTTATCAGAACATGGAGTGTGAATCAAACCTATGTTTGAATTGAAATTGAGATATTGATGCAAGTTCTACTCTTCTGAATCAGATAGATTCGTATCTGAAAGAGGTTGACAATAAGTTTTTTTCAAAATGGACTATTTGTCCTTCTGTTATAGGTGTTCCAAAAATATCCACGATCGAGTAAATACCATGAAAGTCGACCCGTAAAAAGAGGGACTCCCAAATAATTCACAGAAAGAGAACCGACCTCCTAATCTAAGATATTGATGAGATTATTTTTTAGGGTAAGACTCACCCCAAAGATGAGGATGCGAGCTTTTTACAGGTTGACTTGGAGGTCCGAGAGCAAGAAAATATCATTTAGACCTTCTTTGATAAAAACTACTCAAGGAAGGGAAATGACAACAAATATTAAAATATCAAAGCTGTAGATATTATAATGATGTCTAATGAATGTCAATATACGAATGGGTTAATGATCTCTTATTCTTGCAGGTACAATGATAAATATGTGTTGCATTCGGCTGCGTCATTCCATATGAATTCCGATAGGCATTGGTTTGAAGGATTGGGAATCTTTTATGGTGGAAGGGTCATCATCGGTAGTGATAAATCCTGTGATGTCAAAGGTATTAGAATGGTATGACTCAAGTTTTTTACATGAATTAAGATAGTGATTAACAATATAATGTATGTAAGCAAATTTATTTGTAATCTTTTATCTACTGGGATGTTAGCTGAGGAAGAGTTTACCTATAGGGATGGATATAGCAGACTTAAGGTCTTGCAGGGATCTCTTATTGTTATAAAAGTAAATAGAAGTAATTTTGGCTTAGTTCTTGAGAGATCTATATCGTAGATGATGTGTCTAGTGTGGTAAAGGATTCTATTAGGTTGTGGTATCATTAGCTGAAGCATTTAAGTAAAAATAGACTCGGTAAAATATATGTTTTGGGTAAGACCAAGAGGGTAAAGTTTCCACTCAGCAACCAGACAAGCAATGGAGTATTTGATTATGTTCATCATACCTTTAGAGCCGACACAAGAACCTATCATATTTGGTGTAGCGTAAGTTATGTCATTGATTGATGATTATTCTAAGAAGTCATGGGTAATACTTTTGAAGATCAAATATGAATTATTTGTTGCCTTTGTGAATTGGAAGACTTTGATAGAGAATCAAACTAAGAAACTCTAAATAAGCTCCAGACTAATAATTTCTTGGAACATATGAAAAAGAGTTGACTAGCTATTATGCAAAGCTTAGCATTGTTAGACTGTGAATAGTAAGTGGGACCTCTTAATAAAACTGGATTACTGAGAGAGAAAATTAAACCCTCTTGGAATGGGTTAGATGCATGCTTCATACAACTAGTATGGGTCAAAGATTCTAAGAAGAAGTCATGACAACGACTGCATATATAATCAATATGACTCCGTCTATGACGCTTAAGTTTCTTTGTCCATAAAGAGGCCTAGACTAGAGAAATATTTAAGTTAGAGTAGTTAAGAGTGTTCGGATGTATTGACTACACAAATATGAAGCAAGGTAAGCTTAGGCCAATAGAACTGAAAATTTGTTCTTTGACTATCTGGAAAAAATAAAAGGGTACAAGTTGTGCGTCCTGAACCTGGACGTTAGAAGGATTTGATAAGCAGGGACGTGGTTTTCAATTATGAGGATAGTTCACTGAAGAAGACGGTGGATACTCAATCTAATACAGATGAGAAGGGATGTGTTATTGATGATGGATATGAACTAGAAAATAAGACTATCGATTCTTTTATAAAAACTATTTTGGAAGCTGGTTCTGCATCGACTCGTACAGAGGAAGTTCAATCATTGCATGAGTCCAAAGCTATCCTAGAGTATGGTGTTCCAAGGCCTTCAGATGATCAAGTTGGATAGCAACATGAACTTAACAATTATCAAATGATGAAAGATAGAGAATGGATATCAACCAAACAACCACAAATGTATGGTTTTATCGATGTAATTGGTTGTGCTTTATATATATATAGTGAGATATTTTTAAACATGAGACATATCACGATGCTATCAAGGGAAATGGTAAAAAGTAGTGGCTCATAACTATAAAAAGATAACTATAATCTCTCAATAAGATGAGTATATCGATTCTTGTGAAGCAGATGAAGGTTCAGAAAATGATTGGGAGTAAATGGATATTAAAAAAGAAGTCATGTATTCTTGGGTTGAGTTACCTATATACAAGGCTATGCCATGCCAAATAGTTTTACTTAGAAGAAATATGTCGATTTCAATAATATATACTCACTGACTTCTTGTGTGGTAAACTGGAAGAGATTATATACTTTTATTAACCAAATGGGTTTGAAAAAAGGAAGAAAAGTGATGCGTGTTTGATAAAAAGACCCATTTATGGGCTGAAACGGTCACAAAGACAATGAAATATTATATTTAATTCTTTTATGAGGTCCATTAAATATGTTTGTAGGTGCTATGACAAATTTGTCGATTGGAGTGGGGAAACACACACACACACAGAGAGAGAAGTTATATTTTTGTTGTATGTGAATGACATACTAATAGGTGAAAAAGAGAAAAAAGATTAAAAGTGTAAAGACTTAATTTTATCTAAAGGAGAGTTTGAGATGAAGGAATATGAGAGAGGCTAGAAAGATACTTGGTGTTGATACTAGAAAGAACACGTTAAAAAGGATAATTAATTTTATCTCAACAAGAATATATAGAAAAGATCCTAAAGAAGTTCTCTATGTTTGAAGGCAAAACGATTGGAACTCCTATTGGTGCCCAATTCAATATTAGTTCTCTATTATCAAATTACGGGCCGTTATCTGTGGTTATACGTCTTGGAATTCCAAACCTACAACACATATTGGAAATGATAAATTTTATTATCGTCTTGGAGGTTGTTAGGGATAGTGGTGCAGCTTCTATCCATTTAGAGAAGTAATCAATTGCCAAAATAATAGTTCGACATCCGCTCAAAGCCATTGGAAGCAGTCCAACCAACTCAAGCCTCCAACTATCAAATGGAACTGCTTCGAAAACTGACTTTACTGGAACTGCCGCTACATGGATTGCATTTCCATATCTTTGACAAGGGTTACATATTTTAACCAGCTCTTTGGAATCTGTCATAATAGATGGCCAGTAATAACCTGCTAGCAAACATGGGCTTTGAATTTTAATTTATTGGCTACCCTATTGTCCTCAGGTTGGATCCTATCAGTAATAAAATTTTGGATGTCATACCTCCATTCTCAGTTTATCACAACTGATATTTGGAAAACAAATTCACTATCAACTTCCATCTTAAAATGTGTTGATGGAAGGTCTTTTTGAGTGGAATTTGATAAGGGCATAAAATACCAAGTGAGATATAGGGCTTAAATTATAATGTAATTATGTGCGGGGACTTAATTGTAAAGTAAGAAATAAGTAACAAAAGTACAACTAAAGGGGGTAACATGCAATTACAATAATTTTAGCATGTGACCATGGGTCCCACAACCGTCACTATATAAAGAAAGATTTTGTCCCCCCAAAAGGGGACCTTCTAATGATTAGTACTTGATTTTGCTCACTTTCTCTCTCTACACTTTTGTACTTGCTAGCCTAACACCTTTTACACGTGTCCCGATAAACCACCCTGAATATTATGACACTTATCATTGGCGCCGTCTGTGGGAAAAAAGAGATACCCAGAGAATAAGTTCCCCAAAATCTCGACCTTACGAAAAGAAAAGTTAACGAATGAATACCGAGGCTAGGAAGGGAAAGGCAAAGGAGAAAGGGTCTGACCAGGAGATGTCATTCTCAGAGAGTCAGAATTCTGAGGAGCTGCTAGGTAATGATGGAAATCAGGGCCAAAGCAGCCGATCGACCTTAATCATTATTAGGCAACAACTTTTAGATGACATTGCTAAGCTAAATACTGAGAGGGATTTGGCTTTGGCTGAAAAGAAAGGTCAGTTGGATGGTCGAAGTGAACGATTAGATGAATAAATTAAAGAGGTTCGACGCGGTGCTGGTCGAGAATAGGTGGAGTTTTTCAAGGGCAGGAGTTGGCCGAAGAGGATCGACGAGGCTGCACGAAAGAAGTCTGGATTTCGATCCAGGTTGGAGTATGAATTTTCTTCAGAGGAGGATTTGAGCGAGTCCTCTTCCCCAGTCCGGGATTTCCGAAGCTTCAGGAAAGATAAAAGGATGATCAAAGAAAGAGAGCTCAGAAGGCGAAAGTCGTCAAGAGCTAAAATGGTCGAACCTCAGGGAGCTAGCATCGACAAAATAACGCCCACATCAGCTTAAAAAATCGGAACAGTTACTTTCAACGGAGAACAAGTGATCGGTCCCCAGTTCCAGTTTCCATCAGTAAGCCAGTCACAGGGTTACAGAGTGGGGAGTCAATTTGCGAACCCACTTGATGAAGTGTTGTTCACAAGTTGAACTAAAGGCTTAGGAGGAGGGACTTTCAACATCGGGCATAACTGGAGGTTGTCTCCATTATCAGATGAGATTTTGTCAGGAAACCTCCCGAAGCGTTTCGACATCTCTAAGCTTGAAAAGTATGACAGAAAGAAAGACCCAAATAATCATGTGGAAGCTTTCAAAAAATTTATGTTAAGTTTCGACAATGACGACAAGCTGGTTTGTCGAGCTTTTTCAATGACATTTAAAGATAGGGCTTTAAAGTGGTATAATCGGTTACCACAAGGATACATCGAGAATTTTGATATGTTTTGGATGATGTTCATACAACAATTCGTTGGTAGCAAAAATTTCAGATCAAACGGGGACACAATAGTCAATTGCTGACAACAGGTCGGAGAAGGTCTGAGGGATTATACTCGGCGTTTCATAGATGCAAAAACAGATCTAGATTATTATGATAAAAGTGCAGTCTTAACTGGTTACAAGTTGGGCTTATTACCAGAGCCGATGAAGCAAGCTGTGACAAACAAGCAAGCCTTCACATTCTCAGCCTTGTTAGCCCAAGTCGAAAAGCAGATCCTCATTGAGGAAACCGAAGCCTCAGAATTATCAGTGCAAATCCAATAAACAAACCAAGCTTCGGTGGTTACGAATCAAAAAAATTCAAAGACAAGTTCGATCCTTCAGCCCCAACCGATAAGTACTGTAGCTCCTGCAGCATACGCGAAAGGATCGGGAAATCAAACACAAAGGACGCGAAACGACTACCAAGGAAATAATTATCAAAGGAATAATTACCGACCCATATCAAACAAATGGGTTCGACCTGATTATTTTGCTGATTTAACTGAATGTGTTGCGACTATCTTTGATAAGTCGCGGAAGAACATACATTTTCGGAAACCATTTCCTATTGGAACCCCTCGTGAAGGCCGGAACAACCGCTTTTGTAGGTACCATGATGATGTGGGTCTTGATACGAAGGATTGTATTGCGCTCAAGAAGGAAGTCCAAGCACAAATCGATAGTGGTAAATTGCTTGAGTATGTGAAAAAACAAGCTCAGCAAGGAGGAGCGGCTAAGCAAATCGTAGCAGCACTTGAACATGAAGTTTCTTTGGTAATTTCCGAAGTTAGTGATTCTTTCGACGTATCCACCGAATAGCTAGATCCGGACAAGAATAGGAACCTGATTGGAGTAATTGAGGAAGGGGTACATCCATCACGAGAAAAGGTAAGAGATCTGTGCAAATTTTTCAAATCTATGACTATTTTTGGGGGCGATTCGATGGCAAGTACCACCAATTCTTCACGGAAGAGGCATATAGTGAATTTAACAACTCAGTTAGAAGCGAGAGCTTCGCCTAATTTGTATCAGAATCCTTCTCCTATCTTATGCTTTGATGATAACGACATGAGAGACGTGGCAGACCATCATGAGGATGCAATTGTAATCAACGCAGCTATTGCAGGGGAGGAGGTGCGAAGAATTTTGGTGGACACCGGCAGTTCAGCGAACATAATTTTCTTATCAATTTTTTCAGGGTTTAGGAATAAACCAATAATTGTCAAGTCAGATCGAACAATCATCGGTTTTACAGGGTCGTCGGCAGAAGTTGTAGGAGAATTCGAAGGAGTAGTTCAGCTCGGGAGAGGGGCGGTTAAGAAAGAGGTGACGGTTTTATTCATTGTTGTCGATGCACCTATGTCACACAACGAAATTTTCGTTCGCTCTTGGTTATCAAGGATGCATGATGTAACCTCTACAGTTCACCAGTTCCCGAAGTATGTAATTAGAAATAACGTAGGAGGTTTCAGAAGCAGTCAGAAGACCGCAAGGAAATGTTATCGGCCAGCCTTGGCAGTAAAACCGGATAAGGAAATGGTCGATGTAAGGCATTAGCAATTAGCGGGGTCGGCCCGTGGATCAGAACCTGTAAATGAACCTATGGAGACCCTGGGTTTTTTGGTCAGAGATGAAAGATGTGAGAGTTACGAATTTTCCAAAGGGAAGGTATTGAAGATTGAGGTAAATTTGTCCCCTTGGTTCCGAAAGAAATTAATTGATTTTCTCAAACAGAAGTTACATCTTTTCGCTTGGTGTTCAGAAGATATAACAGGGGTCCCTGAAAATGACATCTACCACCAATTGTCTATAAACCCAAGTGTTCGACCCATAACGTAGAAGCGTCGAGCATTTTCTCAAGAAAAGGCAGAGGCGATCATTTCAGAAGTCAAAAGATTGAAAATGGTAGGGCATATTCGAGAGTCCCGCTACCCACAATGGACAGTTAATCCGGTTCTAGTAAAAAAGGAAAACGGAAAATGGAGAATGTGCGTAGATTTCACAAACCTTAACAGAGCTTGTCGCAAGGATCCTTTTCCCATGCCAAGGATTGATCAATTGGTAGACTCGACATCAGGAAATAAGATATTATCTTTCATGGATGCTTATGCAGGGTATAACCAGATAAAGATGGATCCTAAAGACCAGGAAAACACTATGTTTATCACAGGAAGGGGCTTGTATTGCTACAAAGTTATGCTGTTTGGTCTGAAAAACGCGGGGGCCACTAATCAAAGGCTTGTGAATAAAGTATTCCAGGAGAAAATCGGGCGAAATGTAGAGGTCTACATTGATGATATGCTGGTTAAGAGCATAACCGACGAGTGTTATTTTGCAGACCTTAAAGAAACATTCAGGAATCTTGGGAAGGTGAATCTTAAATTGAACCCAGGTTTGGCTCGGAAATGTTTTAGGGTTAATGATTAGCGAGAAGGGCATAGAAGCAGATCCAGCTCAGCTAAACGCTTTGAACAACATGACGCCTCCAAGAAATGTTAAAGATGTACAGATTTTAACCGGACGTTTAGCGGCTTTGAACAGATTTATCTCGCGATAGTCGGACAAATGCGTACTATTTTTTCAAATTCTGAGGAATGCTAAGAATTTCTGCTGGACTCCAGAATGTACCGAAGCGTTCATCGGCATCAAGAATTATTTGTCGTCCTCAACATTGTTAACAAAGCCGTCACCCCAGGAAAGGTTATTTCTTTATATAGCGGTTTCGGAACACGCGGTCAATGCAGCACTAGTTCGAGAAGAGGATAAAATCCCTAAGCCGGTTTATTATGTAAGTAAAAGTTTACTAGACGCACAAAAGCGGTACTTAAAGCTCGAGAAATTGGCGCTAGCTTTGGTAACGGGCGCCAGGAAATTGCGACCGTACTTTCAAGGACATTCTATCACAGTTCGAACCGTATTTCCTCTCAAAAGTGTTTTACAGCGGCCCGGTATTTCTGGTCGAATGATAAAATAGTCGGTAGAACTGGGGGATTTTGACATCGATTTTGAACCAAGAACAGCTATCAAGGTGCAGGAATTAGCAAATTTCCTAGTGGAATTTCATTCCAGTAGACCCAAGGAAGTACCGGAGGAAGTAGAGGTTAACGCAGACGAGTGGATAGTTAGAACGGGCGGAGGCTCCAGTATCAACGGATGTGGGGGTGGCGTTCAAATTTCTATACCTTCAGGAGTCGCAATGCATCAAGCAATCCGTTTTGGTTTTAAAGCCTCGAACAACGAAGCAGATTATGAAGCTGCATTGGCAGGACAAAGATTGGCACAAATTTGTGGGGCAAGAAATGTTCGGCTGATCAGTGATTCACAGCTATTAATAAATCATGCATCTGGACAATCAGAGGCAATGAAAGAGAAGCTGGTGCAATATTTAGCGGCTTTAAGAATCCTAGCGTCGTAATTCAAAAAGGTAACTTATGAACACGTCCGAAGGGAAGACAACACAATTGCAGACTCGTTGGCCACAACGGCATATTTGGGAGAATACCCTTGGATTTTAATTCAAGAGCATCCATCCATTCTTAAGAGGAAAGATTTGAAGAATCGACCGAATGTAGCCTTTCAAATCTCGACGGTTTCGAGTTCTGATTGGAGGAGTAATATTACAAAATTCTTGACTGAGGAGGTGTTGCCCAATGATAAGAGTTTAGAAAAGAGTGTTCGGAACAAGGCACGAGGCTATGTGTTTTTGGGAAATGTTCTTTACAAAATATATGCAAGCAGACCTCTCTTAAGATGTTTGAGTCACGAAAAATCACAAATGATCTTATCCGAGTTGCACGACGGTGAAGGATCGACACACTGTGGTTTCAAGACATTAATCAGGAGAGTCATTTTGTCGGTTTTTATTGGCCTACGCCATCGGCAGACGCTAAAGAATTAGTCAAAAGGTGTGACACTTTCCAGAGGTTTGCAAATTCGATCCACACTCTAGCAGCTCCTCTAGAATCCATTTCTGAGGGGTTACCGTTTGATAGATGGGGCTTGGGGCTTGGTGGGCCTCGAGAAATTTAAACCCGATTTCAAGCACATTAAATTGTCCCAAACCAGTTCACAAATTTTCGGTACATAAGTGAAAACGATTAAAGATGGTATGACCATAGCATCGACAAATCGGTAAATACACGAATTCGAACCAGGTGATAGTCGACCCTGATATCGACAATAAACGACAATCTGTCGACCCCAGCATCGACATTTAACAAAGTGTCGATCTTGACCACAGTAATAGTCAGATCGGTGGTGTTGTCGATCTTAGCATCGACATTTATCATTGTTTGATAGGATGTCGACCCTCGAAACGACATTTCATCATCAGTAAATTCTAACTTAGCAACAACTGCATCAATAGTGGGATGCCGACCCTACGTTCGACATGACCAAATCAAGGGGGAAATCGCCGACCCAACGCCCTGTACACAATTACTTTTTTCTCGACTCTCCGCAAAACTAGCCGGCTACTGATAAGGGCATAAAATACCAAGTGAGATATAAGGCTTCAATTATAATGTAATTATATGCAGGACTTAATTGTAAAGTAAGAAATAAGTAACAAAAGTCCAACTAAAGGGGGTAACATGCAATTAGAATAAGTTTAGCATGTGACCATGGGTCCCACAACCGTCATTATATAAAGAAAGATTCTTTCCCCCAAAAAGGGGACTTTCGAATGATTATTACTTGATTTTGCTCACTTTCTCTCTCTACACTTTTGTACTTGCTAGCATGACACCTTTTACACATGTCCTGATAAACCACCGTGAATATTCTGACACTTATCAGAATTCAACTAAGAAATCAGCCACAACTTGAGCTTTGATTATGGTTCGAGGAGCAAAACCAATATCATAATCTCTTATCCCAAAATACCACTTAGTCATCCGACCTGATATGTTTGATTTTTACAATACATTCTTGAGAGGAAAAGAGGTTCGAACAATAATAGAGTGGACTTGAAAATAAGGCCTCATTTTTCAGGCTGTTATTACCAAGGCTAGAGTATGTTTTTCCAACTTGAGGTACGTCTTCTCTGCATCTAATACACTCTTACTAACGTAGTAAACAGGGTGAGGATAGTTGTCTACCTCATGAACCAGTACAACACTTATTGCATAATCTGATACTGCCATATATATATATATATATATAGTCTTTCTCTTACCATGGGTTTGAACAAGGTTTTTGGTGAAGATAAATCCCGCTTGGTTTTAATGAAAACTTTAATAAAATTTGGGGACCAATTGAAGTCTTTGGCATTCTTTAATACTTGAAAAAATTATACGTACTTATACGATGACCTTGAAATAAATCTATTTAAAGCTGTTAACCTCCCGGTTAATATTTGAACTTCTTTGGCAGTCCAAGTTGGATCCATGACTAACAAAGTATTGAATTATTCTAGGTCAGCCTGTATCCCCTTCTCACTGATGATGTAGCCTAAAAATTTACCAAACGATCTGCAGATATACATTTCTGAGGATTCAATTTCAAATGAATAACTTCAAAATTAGAAAATGCTTCTTGGAGGTCAAGTATACGATCCTCCTCTTTTAGACTCTTCACCATTATGTCGTCACTGTATACATCCACATTTCTTTCAATATGACCACAAAAGCTTTATTGACCAATCGTTAGTAAGTTGCCTCATCATCTTTTAACCCAAAAGGCATCACCTTATAACAATGAAGCCTCTTATCCATACTGAATGTGGTGTGATCTTAGTCATTAGGATCTCTCTAAATCTGATTATACCCAAAAAAATTATCCATAAAATATAGTAACTTATTACCTGAAGTCGAATCCACCACCTGATATATTTGGAGAACTGGAAATAGATCCTTAGGACAAGCTCTGTTAAGATCTATGAAATCGATACACATTCGCCAATTACAAATTTTATTTTTCACAAACACCGGGTTTGGAGTCCAAAGTAGATACTAGGATTCACAGATGTGTCCTACCATAGTTAACCTATCTATTTTTTTTAACTATTACATCAGATGTTTCTTTAGAAAAATCTCTCATTCTTTGTATTACTGGCCCTGCATCGGAACGAACAAACAGCTTGTAGAAAATGGTATATGTTGGCAGACCAGTCACATCCTCATTTCTTTAAGTAAATAAATGTAATTTTTTGAATATAAAGGCTATCAACTTCTTTTTCAGTTCTGATGGTATTTCGGTTCCGATTCAAACGTTTTTCCCTTCTCCAAACTATATATTTCAACTTCTTCTATTAGAATCATAGCACTATGAGTCTCCCTTGGATCATCTATCTTGGATCATCTATCTTGTTTGAATCAAAATAGGACTCTAGTAATTGCTATTCTTTCTTGGTTATCACATTTTCTAGTGATTTACGAGCAAAAGCCGTTACATAACATTCTAGCCACTTTTTGGATACTTCAAACCACTCATACCTGAGTTCCAACTGCATACTTCAAACATTGATGAACTATTGATGCAACAACAAGCATCCTTGACAACCATGACCTATCCAATTGTTTTTATTGTAGGAGGTTGGACAATCCACAACCACAAACAACACTCTAACCATTTTCTTAAATGGTCTCTTACCTAACAAAGCTTCACTTTTAAACTCCCTAATGACCTCCATAGAATTGCCAATAAATCCTACTATAATTCTATTTGATCATTAGATAATCGTTGGATTCTGCATTTGTTTGTAAGTGGACATAAATAAAATATTTGTCGAACTACCTATGCCAATCAAAATTCTTCGAATCTCTATGAGGCCTGCCAGTCCTCTCAAATCATCTTCATCGAACACTATAAATGGAGCAGAACTTTGATAAAGACGGGTGGACATATTTCCTTCCAATTGTGTAGTTAAACTGACTACATGTCTCTTCCGAGAAGAATTCGATAGAGCTATTATTGTATCCCCTCCGAAAATAGTTAGTGATACAAAAAATGTGCACAACTTAAATACTCTTTAAGTACTTTGTGTTATCATATTTATTTGGTTTCGATATGGATCAGGATCTAAGTATTAAGAATCCATATCGAAGTGTTTAATAATCACCATCCTAATCTCTTGCTTAGATGCTTCCGGATTTTGTTTTTGGGCAGTGGGTGATGCATTTTAAACTCCACTTGTGTTAGGTTGTGCTATATTGCATGGCTGCCTATTCCCCCGCATCGTGACTTCACAAAAGTGGTTAATTTTCCATTTTCAATCAAAGCTTGTGTTTTTTATTTTAAAGTAATACAATCTTTTGTGTCATGCCCCACATCATTGTGGTACCTATAAAAACGTGTATTTCGATTTTCTCTCGAAGTTTAGATAGGAGTTGGAACTTAGAATTGTACAACATTTTTAGTCATTTCGTAGATGGTAGCCATATTTTCAATTAATTCCGTAAAGTAATTAGGTTAGACCCATCATTCCCCACTAGCCTTGATTGCTGACCCTAATTAGACTGACTCTGTCTAGGTCGATGTGAACCTTATCTCGAATCTTTAGGTCGATTATTAACTGTAACCTGTGATTGAGTACTAGCTTATGTGACAAAAGTTGAGGGTGCAGACTTGTACTGAACCCGGTTTCCTTGATTTCTTAGTTTACTCTACTTTAATATGCTTTTTGACTTGGTTCAACAATCCACCCCAAGTATAAGTTTTCTTTTGAGTAACTGAATTGGATAATTCTCTAGCCAACAACCCTTGTCAAAGTGAGGTTATGACCACTTGTTTGAAACAATCAGCTAACCCATTTTTAGTATTTACAAAATGGCTAATATAATATTTAATTGATTCATTTGGATATTGCGGACAATAGATTATTGTGTCTTCATTCCCTTTGAGTTATTTGCTTCCCATGAACTATCTCCAGAAAGCTATTCAGAACATATCAAAATTATTGATCGACCTTTCGAGAAATCGGTTGTACCATTTTAATGTACTACCTTTAAATGTTTGGGAAATGGCTCTACATATAAACTTATCATCATCACTGCAGCTCATCATGAAGTTTTTAAATTGTTCATGATGGTTATCCGGGTCTTGACTTCCATCGTACTTTTCTATTTTTGAACTATCAAACCGTCTGGGAAAATCTCCAGACAAGATTTTCGAAGATAGTGGTGATTACTTCCAATAATGCCCATGGCTGAACATGTGATCTTCATTAGGGGTAGCGAACACAGCAGGTTTGGACTGGACAGAAAATTCATGACATAGTAAATGATTTATACTACGATCAGTTATTCCTTTAAGTTTCTCTTGATAAAACATTTTCCCTTTACTCTTCTGATCTCTCTTCTTTACCGATGAATCTTGTTTACTCGATTTTTTATGCTTTTTTAGATTTTCTTTTTTCTTTGTACATCCATGATCACTACTTGAATAAGAAGAATAAACTTCTGAATCAGACTCAATAATGGACCCATTAACAGAATTCGACGTACTTGTACAATATTTAGCCATATGTTTCTTCTTAGATTCTTGGTGGGCTCTAAGAAATTGATCATATGAACTTCGCTTGAGGTTATATTTGGGCCTATCAGGCTTAAGTGTTCTGTTGGATTATTTTTACATAGATATTTTTAGCCTACCTTTGCGCTTTGAGTGCCTCAATCTAAGAACTGAGTAGATCACGCTCCTCTTGCATTGAGAGTATGTCCTTATCATTGTGATTCACATGGGATATATTCAAAGGCTCTTCATTACCTTTGATCCCCTCATTCTCTATAGGGGAATCTATCTGCATATCTAGTTTCATGCTCCACCAAACTCCGAAGGCTCAATAGGTTTTGAATATTGATATTCAAGTACCCTTTACCCCCACTGTAGTCGTCAATCTGGTGATTGCAAAATCTAGGTGGATGGTATTTTTGGTAAGTGATTAAACAAATTATTAAATTTCAGGTGAAGAGAAGAGAGATAATAGATATGATAGTATTAAATTAGTAGAGAGAGAATATTCCAACCTAATTAAAGTTGTTTTTGGTCTATTTATAGGATAGTTTAAGTCCATGAACCTACTGGGTCACAAATGTAGTTTGGCCTTATGAGCCCCCGGTACCAATAATACTCGAAGCAGGCATACTGCTTAGTCATCCATCATTTTTCTTACATGACATAATTTTCTTATATGTCTAAAAAGCCCTCTAAGAAGAATTCGACCCTACCTTTCAGCATAATCTGATCCTATTAATGCACACCATCAAAATTAGGTTCATGCAGTGTAAGTGGATCATCAAGCTCAGTATGTGGAGAATCAAGCACAAAAAATGTAGCATCTTGCACACCAATATTAGGATCTTTCATAATACTAACAATCTTATCAATTTGGTTAAAACAGTCCTCGTTATCATGGATGACCTGTATTATTTCGACATCCTGTTATGTTATGCTTGTCATTGCCTCAATCATTACTTCATCTTCTAAAGTACTTACTTTATTTGACGGTGTATTAGCTACATAATATGGTGATGTTTCTCTTTTGCACTTACATGAAGGTAATTTTTTAATCGTTGGTTGCTTTGACACTTTTGGTTGTGGGTTGAATGGTGCAATCTATGGTTTGTTGTGTTAATTTTCTTGGTTGACTGATGAAATTAGTGGTTTAGCAATTAGAATTGGTAGTATATTATAGTGTTGTGAATCGAAAATAAACAGGTCTAGTGTTTTGTTGAGGCCTTATATCTCTAGCCGTTTATGTAATTTGGCTATCTATATATCTTCTTATTCTATAGACTTTTTCAGAATAAAAATTTACTTCTCCTACTTAGTGATACTGGCATAGTTTCGTTTGATATGCAATTTAAAATTGAAAATAGTTTTATAATGTGAGACAAGGTATGATGTAATAGATAGTGCGAGACTGTGCATAATGTAACATGTAACATACGAGACTAGATGTTGACAGACCATGTAAGAAGAGGAATTGATTGGAACATAAGACTTGTGAGACGAGGCATTAATCGAACATGCAACATGTGAAGTCGATATTGATGTGAGATTAGCATTGATGGAACATGCGATACTAAATATTGATAGCTTAGTTAGACGCGAGACTGAAATTGATAGAACATGTGAGACTAAATACTTGCTTAGGATATATGCGAGACTAACATTGATGGAACATGCGAGACTAAATACTGATTTAATAGTCAAATGTGAGACTAAATATACTCTTACAATTTTCCTTTCTCTACCCATGAAACACCTTTCTTAATTTAGTAATACCGATATATGTCAGTACTCGACTAAGCACATGTACGTGAACGTACATATCCAACACTTGAGAAAAAAATATAATTCATGTTGGATTTGGTTAGAGTGTTTCTTTTGGAGGTGGTTGAAGTGTTCATTTTAAAGACGAATTCTCCTAGGATGGTATCATCATCTAGACTGGTCTTATTATTATCGTCATATCTCAAATCCCTGGTGTCTAAAGCCTTTTTCACCTTACTTGTAATGACTTATTTATAGTGGATTTAGCCCGCTTTTATTTATAAACTAGTTATTGTCTCTGGTACAAAATATGGGTTCTCAAGTCGATCATCTCTCAGATCATGCCCAATATCTTCATCCTCGCCAAGTGCTTGTATGTTTCCAGTTATTAGGGTTAGTTCTCCTTCTAAAACCTATAAAATTCTAAACAAGTTAGTGAAAGTTACATGGAAGACAAGATATGTATATGCTAGACAAAACATGATTATTTCCGACACAAGGCAAACATTCTAATAACGATACGAGACTAGGTAAAGATTAAAATAAAAATGTGAGATCATGTAAACATTACAATAAAAATGCGATACATGCACAATATATAATTGCTAGATTCGATACTAGATAAACTGTAAATGCGAGAAAAATATAACCTTAGTTTTCTAACATATAACTCTTCATATTTGAGATGCTTGATCTTTTCAATCAAATCCAAGTTTTCTTTTATTCCAATTCTCACCATTTGTAGCATCTTGGAATCATGTTTTCATGGGCTTCTTATTTTGCAATGGTTGTGTGCTTTATGATGAATGACTGCATGAAAAATATATCAAAATGGTTACAACTATTTAATCTATTTAATTATAGATCAAAATACTAACCGTTAAAAACGAAACACATCCAATAACTCTTTCAAGTTTATTTTCTACGCAGAACTAACCCAAGTAGCTTCTTCTTGATTGCTTGGGAAAAATCATAATTGCTTATTTTTTCAAAGGTGTAGACAAAAAAGATCGATGTTGTACCCAATATATTTCATGATACTAAATATAACAGTGTATATCACAAATACAAGATCAACAAAGTAACCACATCCTTTACACAATCATCTATTTTATTCAAACCTATAAAACACAACACAAAGATAATAAATAAGTACATACGAGACTAAAATAAATACATGGGCAGGATGCAAAACTAGCTATACTATTACATGCAATACTAGAACAAATACTACATGCGAGACTACTGCAACTACAACATACGAGATTATTATAACCATTACATATGATACTAAACTTATTTACAACTGGAACATGCAATACTAAGCTTATTTATAATTGGATGCGAGACTAGAGAAAATAATATATGAAAGACTACTGCAACTACTACACGCGACACCAATTTACAAGTGGATGTGATACCTAACTTATTTACAACTGGAACATGCGATATCAATGTCATTTTTAATGCGAGACCAAAGAAAAAGTCAAACCTTTATCAAATTATTTTTTATTGATTTTGACTTTTTCTTCCTTACTTGTCTTAATTTTTTGACAAGGAAATATGTTTTGATAACGACTAACTCTGCTTCTTTACCATTAGTGTATCTAAGTTTGAAGCTCCATTTGGCGTTTAAAGGCATTTCCTCCTCACCATATTTCAAACCAAAGATAGTCTTCACATATTTGATGGTCAATTTAACATGTTTTGAGCCCAATTTGAAAGTGTCATATTTGATCTTTTATTTCTTGATGATTTCAATGAGTATGTCATAATGCTTCTTTATTTTTATATTGTCCGTACACAAATCATGTGTAGCCTTCACGATGGTATAAAATGGTGTTTCTTTTGCACTTTCTATGTGTTCATCTCTATTATCCTTCTCTTTTATCAAGTTTATAGTATTGACTAGACTCAATCGGAATGGCAAGCTTTAAGAGCCATTTTATTTGAAAGAAAATAGACATAATATTCCAAGTATGACTAGATAGACCATGCATTAAATTATATGAAAGATGCGAGATAAAAAATAACAAAAATGTGTGAGAAGTGAGACAATAAATAATAAATATGTGTGAGATACGAGACCCATTTTGTTGAGTATGTGCAAAATGCTAGATGTATGAGACCAGAAAAAAATGAACCTGTTCGAGATGCGAGACTAATTATAATGAAAATGTACAAAACCTTCATAATAAACATGTGCAAAACTATCTACATCTGAATAATACGAGACCAAACATAATAAATATATGTAAGATGCGAGACCTAATTTGATAAAGATGTATGAGATGCTATGTATGCGAGACCAAACATAATGAACATGCTCGAGATGCAAGACCATTTATAATGAATATATACAAAACTAGACATAATGACCACGTGCAAAACCATCTACATATAAATAATGCGAGACTAGAAATAAGGACCAGATTTGATGAATATGTGAAAGATGTTATATGCAGGACCAGATATAATGAATATTTTGATGCTAGACCAATTATAATGACCATATATGAAATCATACATAATGAATATATGCTCTACATCTGAACAATGGAAGACCAAACATAACGAACACGCAAGACATCCCAACAAATGCATGTTATGCATAATTACATCAAGCGCAAGACCAAGCTACATGCGAGTGCGATACATGTGAAAAAAAAACTTAAACGATGCAAAACAATACGAGCTATGGTATTGGTACACATGGAAGATGCAAGGCGTGGTTATTTCTGAACTTCAAACTGAATAAACCACCCAATAACCCAAAATAAACATTAAAAAAAAGTAAATATGAATCAAGACCATACGTTCAAACCACATCGCTAAAATGCAACACATCAAATGCAAAAATAGAGAGATTTTCATACTCTCAAACTCTAGTTTAGCATAAAATCATAGTAGAAACGTATTTGTCTTTTCAAAACTAAAAAAACAATGTTTATCATTTTACTACTTCTAAACTAACCCTAAACCATACAAGTTATAAAACCAAGAGGAAAATATATCTCGTTACTTTATAGTTGATTTCTAGATTTAAAAGAGGTGAAATATTGATTTCCGGTTGATCTCTTGTTTAGAAAAATAAGGTATGTCTAAATCAGGGTTAAAACCAAAAGCTTCGAGGTTGAGTTCATATAGATGAGAACTTCGAGTTGATTTCTTGATTCTATGTGTAAAAAAAGAAAAGTGAAACATATGTTTGGAGAAATTTTCTTTTATGTGTTTAAAATAAAATATTTATAGTTGAGAGATATTTGTGTCTCATTTTATAGTATTAATTAATAATATAATACTTAAATAAGTATTTAAAAAAGATATCGTTATTTCCTCCATCCAAAATTTTGAAAAGAAATTCTAACAGGAGCTTTCTGGTCAAACTATCAACAAGTCCAAGTCTTCCTTAATCATTTCTAACAAAACACTAACTCTAGGATTCACTACTTACTTAATTTAACTGGATTCAAGAAAGGCACACTTCCTATAAATCACCTAGGGATAAACATTCACTATAAGATCTTGGCTTCAAATTTTGAAGATATCATCACAAAAATAAGAGACAAAATCCAGGAGTGGGATCACTTACTTCTGTTCTTTAGTGGCAAAATTTTTCTCATCCAGAATGTTCTGTTAGCAATTCCCAACTTCCATCTTCAAAGCTGTGTTATTCCATGATTTGTGACAAAGAGAATAAAAAATCTATTAAGAAATTTTTAAGGGGTTCTAACAACAACCACACTAGCATAGCTTGGACTAGTTAGGATACTATCCGCAAGCCTTATGAAGAAAAAGTCTCAACATCAGAAGCCTCAAGGATATTTCTCTAGCCTATACCTATAAAATGTGATATAAATTCAGAGATAAGAAAAGCTTATGGGCCAGATTCGTGCACTCTAAATATTGTGCTAATCTTCATCCATTGTTAGCTCAAAAGAAAGCCACCAACTCTATACAATAGAATAAAATTCTTGAAATCAAAAATGAGGTTGATCAATTCATCTTTTGGAAATTTGGCAATGGTGAAACTGATTTCAGGCTAGACTCTTGGTGCTCAAATAAACTTGTAATTTCTTACGATCCTCCTGCTCCTATTGACTGATACACTCAAGAAAAAGTCAAGAATTTCTGGCAAAATAATCAGTGGAACCATGATAAGCTTTCTAGAAGTGTTCTAACCTCAGATTTCATCAAAATCAACATGATTCTTATCAAGGATTCTATGTAGGACTCTATTCAATGGACTCTCTCAAATCATGGGACTTTTAATATCAAAATCACTTGGGACATCATTAGAATCAAAGGAACAAAATCTAACATTTACAACAAAATCTGTCAATATATCACTCCAAAGAAATGTTCCTTTCTTCTTTGGAGAGTTTAGAATCATTGGATTCCTGTTGATAAAACTATTCAGCAAAGAAAGTTATCTTTAGCTTCTAAAAATTAATTTTGTGAAAAGTATGAAACTATCTCTCACCTATTTGTTCAATGCATGATCTCCTGGCAAGTCTGGTCGTACTTCATTAGCCTCTTCAATATCAACATAGGAAATCATATGACGATTCATCACATCACAATATTGTGGTTCTAGTCAACTATAAAAGACATTTATCTTAGAACCATCCTCCCTGCCATTATTTCTTTGAACTTATGGTCCAACAGAAACAAAGTCAAACATCAAAATCAATCTATCTCAGCTACTTCAATAATCAATTAAATAAAAACTCTTATTCAAAATCTAGACATGGCTAACATCATAAAAAAAACAAGCACTGGGACAAGGATCAAAACATCGTCATTGAGCTCAGATGTTTCAATCATCTAAATAGTTCTAATAAATCATACTATATAAAATGGAATCCTCCTGCAACTAGTAGATACAAACTAAATATTGACGTATCTTGTGCCATCAATGGTGAAGCTAGTTGAAGTGCTATCATTTGAGATTTCAAATGTGACATCATCTATGCTATAGATAGGTTGTACGATAAACAATTCCCTTTAAATTATGAATGTTTCTTCTCGATGACCTTATTCTATGATCTAATTTTGAAATCTCTAATATAAACATAGAAACAGATTCCAAGATTCTTCATGCTATGCTCAAAAATAAAATCACTCCCTGGTATCTAACCCCGTTAATTAACTGTTGCAAGAATCAATACTATGACTGTAACTTATATATATCGAAAGAAAAATATATCCGCGGACAGGTTAGCTAGATGGACTCATAAATGTAAAATTAAACTTGATCTTAATACAGAGAAAATCCACAATAAATTAAGCTTTTAATTTATTATTGATAGTCTGGTAATCGGTTTTTTCAGAGACATTAACTAGTTCTCTATTTAATATCCTCCAAATTGATCCATTATCTTTTATATGTTAACTAATCATTTAATATGCCAGTAAGTTTTACGAGACAATATTTTTTGTAGATTTAACTCTGATTTGTTTTGAGTGTAACAAGAATATATTATCAGGTCCCGGAAATTCATTGTTGTAGCCTCCAGAAGCTCCCTAAATCTCATCCTCCACCATCCAGCTCTTCATATTATGTCATCTTTGAGTCTGATTCTCCAACCAATTTATTTTTTCAGATCTATATCATCATCATAAAAGGTTGTCGATTCTGGATTTTTCATATCTACTCGCATGAGCTCAAATCATCAAATCATTCTTCAGCAATCTTCTTCCCGAAGAGTCTATAGTCATCGATTGTCCCTTAGTAGAAGGAAGAATTTAATGCTTGATAGCTTTTAATGTTTGTCTCAAGCTTCTGAATTATTAGCTAAGAATTTTCTTTGGTCGTTTTCGTTCACTTGGTGGATCCTCTCTCTTTGTTTTCTCGAACTCTGAATCATTCGAAGCTTTAATTGTAAGTTGATGCTTCTAATTCTTCGTGAAAAAAAAAATCTCATGTCCATAGTGTCGATAGCCATTCCGACGAATTCTAAAGGTTATTCTCAAGATATCTAATTTGGCCTTTGAAGCAATTCAATTGTCGAGATGGTAATTTGACGGTGCTTTCAAATTTGGTCTAAATTTTGAACGCCCATTTCAGTGTTTTGTATAGGTGAAAATTTATTATGCGAGTATAATAATTAATCATATATAGGTGAAAATTTATTATGTGAGTATAATAATTAATCATATATAGGTGAAAATTTATTATGTGAGTATAAATATGGATATTAAATTTAGGTTCTATGAATGATTGAGTCCAAATATTTAACAACTCAAACTAAGATGTTAGATATTAAAATGGTTGTGGTCCCAGATATCGAACGTGCCATGGTCGTTTCGATTCAATTGAGTTTGATTTTAAATCTAATTGCATTAGGTGATGGATTCCTTCACTATTACCTAAATGCTTATGTAGTTTTGTGTTTGAAGATACATATAATCCTAGCTAGATTTTTTTTTCTTCAAATACTTTCGTGAATTTGGAGACAAAATCTTGCAAGATTGGAGGAACTCTTAACCATAAAATATTTAGGAGGAAAAACATTTGTAGATATTTACTGACACATATGTTTTAGTAGAACTGAAACTCACAAAACGTATCGATTTATTTGATGTATGTGATTGAGTATTGAACCGATTCAATATGGTCTATCAATTGGTATTGTCGTCCCTTTGGTGATTCAAACATCATTACTTTTTATTTACTAATTGAATTCATGTTTTTTTATTGTAAAGAATCCATAACTAGGATTATATGTTGATTGTCTTTGTTATATTATGAACTTAAGATCTTTGTAAAACATGTTAGATTATTTATTTACTCGTAAAAAGCATGATTATATATGTTTTTTATTAAAGAATAATATATATAACTGAAATCGTGAATTTTTTTAACTTCGAGTTTATTCACTCTTAAAGATTTATATCTCAAATTTTGCATCAAAGAAATGTTTGATTAAACAAATAAATTGTCATGACTGAACACTAGCTAATCAAATGAGTAACCCCAGTTGTTACTACCGGTCGATGACGTTTATCGGGTCCAGCAGTGAGTACAAGTATTTTTAGTCCACTATAATTGCATGTAGGAAAAATAGACAATTAGTGAATTGCACACATACACACACTCTCTATAATAGGGAGAAGGACTAAAATGAATATATATTGGGATAAGCATGGTAAGCTCCAACAAGCGAAGGTAAAAAATACAAATTTTATGACAATAACTCTAAGTTCGGTATTGGTAAGAAAAAACCCCCAAAGGAATTGATTGAGGGTCGTTGTTTCTTTTGCAAAGAGAAGGGACATTTCAAAAATATTGTGAGAAATACTAGACGTACTCAAAGGGTAAAGGTAATCTTATAAATTTGTCTATTCAAAAAATTAATCTTATTTATGTTGCAAAAAATCAATGGTATACTGATACAGATAAGTGAGGATGAATGGTCCATCTTCATAGCTGAAGAGAACTCGTGTCAAGTGCTGGTGTTGCGTGATTTCATTTTAAGAATTTCTATTGAAAATTTATTGTTATTAGAAAACCTTAAATATGTACCTTCTTTTGGAAGTAACTTGATTTTTTCACTATTCTAGACAATGCTGGATAATCTTATCTTTTTGGAAATAATCGGTTAATGCTTTCCACTAATGGTTGCTGGTACTAGTATTTTAATAATGAATGCTAAACTATATTCATTAGATATTGTTGACAATCATATTATAGCCATGAACAGACAAGCAATGAATAATATTAATAAAACTGAGAAAATCTGAATTCTTAAACAAACGCGTAGGTCATATATCTAAAGTTAGGATGGATAAGCTTGTCATTGAAGGTTATTAGATCCCCTAGATTACACGAAATTTAGTACCTATATCGAGTGTATCAAGGGTAAACATACCACAACTAAAAAGGTAGATGCAAATAGAGCAACATAAGCTTAAAACTGATTCATACAGATATATGTGGACCGTTTCCAAAAGAATCATGGAATGGGTAACAGTACTTCATATTATTCATAGATGTCTTCTACCATTTCGGGTACTTTTACCTTCTTCATAAAAATTCCAAGGCCCTAGACAAGTTCGTGACTTTTAATCAGCTAGGTAAGAGCACTATGAGGGTTAGATCTGACAGTGGTGTTGAATACTATGGAAGATGTAACAGATCAGGTGAATAATATCAATGACCATTTGCAAGATTTCTAGAGGAGTGTGAATAGTCTATCAATATACAATTCCATGTTCACCCGGCATAAATGACGTATATGAGAGGTGGAATTGTACACTAAAAGATATGGCTAGAAGTATAATAAGTAACTAATCCATACTATTGTTTAAATCTAAACTCATGCATTGTTTGAATTTGTAATGATGTTTATGATATTGTGAGAACCGATGAGACAAACAAAAAACAAGCACATGTTTTGTTTACATTTAATTGGATGGTATTTGGTACCTATGATATTGTTACAATCATATAGTTTTATGTTCATCTGTGTAGTCTATATGTTCAATAATTCTTTTGGTTGTCTTTTATTTCTTGTTGGTTTCATATTTTACTTGGAATGTGTATGATAAGTTTAAACTTGGTGCTTATTTTAGAAAAAATTGAGATACAAAACTTACTTTTGTAGAAGCCTCTAATTATTTTTTGGGCTCCAAAATATGTAAATATAATAAATGATCTTAGTTGTAATATGAATGTTATAATATACATTAGAAATCCTTTAGTTTTGGTTATGTGATTCTCATTAAAAACTCAAACAGATTCCTGAATTATATTTTCAATTTCAAATTACGTCATGATCTGAAGGCTATAATCTACGTCATAAATTTTACAGTATGCAAGGCTATCTTCTTAATTTCATCTTTGAACTCTCTTTAGAATCTATATCTTTTACCCAACAACTTGAATGATTATTTTAATTTTTGAGCTTCTCAAATTAATTTTTTTTTTAAATATCTAGCTTGCTCTCTTTAATAATGGTATATGTAAATCCGATGCAAATACAGATACTAACTTCACAATGCTCAGTGTTACTGAACAAATCTCATCTGAATACAACTCGGAGAATATCCCAACATTTTAAAAGATTTGAATAATATAATGTCGGTATATATTTTCTACCACAACAATCAAGATCTCATTCTAAACTACTAGTTAATGTGATGTTGGTCTCACAACTCTATGGCAGATACTTTTCAATTTCCTTGGAAGAGATTTTTATAGGGATAAACTATCGTATTGTACATTTTTTATAACCTCATCGAAGAAAACATATTATTTTTCATTTTGACTTTTAATTTACCAAAATACCTTCACGTATTATTTATTAAAATGTTATCAATAAAAATTACGTCATTTTCCTTAAAATAACACAGCATTAAAACTAACAGAAAATTTTGTTTTATTTTATTCAAAATATAAAAATTTGTTTTTGAAAAAATCCTTCTTGTTTTAATTTTTCATTTCAAAGTTTTTAGAAAAACCTCTCTATAAAAAGCAACAACCTCAATGATAAAAATGAAGCCGTAAGGAGATAACTCTTATGACTGAACTCTATTAACCAAATTTAATAAACAAAAACATGTCTTTTTTTGCTAATTTGTTTCTGTATACCGGCAATGTGAGGTAGCAGCATCTTCAGTACATGTCTTTTATGCCGTTGGTCTTCGTGTACTAACAGTGCTGCTATACCGATGATGCTACTGTACGTCCAACACTAAGGCAAAGTGGCACCGTCTTAACCCTCTCACAATACTCATTAGTCAATATTGTCGGTATTGAGGCTGGCGGAGCTGATGCTTCGTAAGAATTATACGATGTCACATATATTTTTTCATTTTTTTTTTATATTTTAGTTTTAATTTTTAATAATTTGGCTTTGTAGAAGTATAGGATATAATTAGAGTGAAAAAATATTGCGATATCAATTTTAATAATTTGTTTACCATAAAATTTTATTATACGCAAAAATAATTGATTATTTGAGTTATGAATATCCGAAAATACAAAATCTTGGTTACTTAATTGTATTAAGATGTCGCAAAGATACTTAAAGTAGGAAAACGCTTAAAATATTATTTCAGTGAGAGAGGTTTGGATCTAATGCGAAATTGTTAGAGCCAAATAATATTAAAAACTACCATAACAAATAAATACAGATGTCCTATCAAGCTTAAAAAAATGATAACTCATGATGAATGGTGATTACAGGTTGTATGCAGGGTTCATAACCATAAAACTACAAGTGGATAACATGTACAAGGTAATAAGGTACAAACTATGCTGATGGCACATTAACATGAACATTCTTGCGAAATAAATAAAAAATCATCAATGATAAAAAAAAACCCTCTCATGATTTTTTACGTACGTGGAATAAGATAATATTCTCGGAGATGGAACTCGTGTTTGATAATGATATAAATAATTAATGAGTAAAATAAATTAGAAAAAAGAGATTATTGTTTGAGTTTTGTATAGTTAAAAGATAAGTTTAACATTAAATACAAATAATAAGGACTAACGGTGCAATTTACTATAATTTGTAACCGATTCCGTTATTCATCATTTTTCTTATAAATAAGAGTGGGGAGTTGAGAAATAAAAACTGATTGACTTCTATTATTTATACACTACTGTGATTTGTTTTTCTCTCTAAAGACTTGTTATTCTCTCTCTCTCTCTCTCTCTCTCTCTCTCTCT
>JAUPFV010000001.1:227461499-227603510 GCA_036936605.1 Limnanthes douglasii subsp. nivea
CATACAGCTGCTGCATGTAATATACAACGATAAGGTTTTTTGGTACTATTGGTATAATAGGTGAGAAAAAACCAAGTTTTTAAAACAAAATTGGGATCATGCACTAGTGGTATAGATTTTTACTACCGTCAGTAGGATAGTATAATAACGGTATGTAAATTTCATACCACTAGTGCATGTAATGTACTGACGGTACTTATACTTAGTATCGCCACTATAATAGGTGAAAAAGAGCCAACTTTTTATATCATAACTTAAGATGAGTTGACACTTAAAATTGATTAGTGATGTTTAAGAGTGGTCGCCTAATTCCAGATCCCGAGGTCTAGAATCTCAAGGTCGCCCTCAGACGAGGGTAAGTTGATCATGGTCCAGATGACTTTGGAACCTGCGACTTTCATCTTAGACCCCTTGGTCAAGAGAACTCATTGAGAACCTGAATGGGAATGATGAATAGTGAAGACGAATACACTTGTCCGACGAATATGATAGTTTTTATAAGTTGTATCCTAATAAAATATGAGAGATGTTGGTCCACATGAGAGATAACGAGTCAAATATATCTACGGGAGCACAATTCTAGAGAGAGAAACACGGGAGTACTAGATAAAAAAGCTACCAAAAATGGAAATAAAGTAATAATTGGTCACTCTTCCCTAGAAAGGGAATGTTTCTTTATATATTAATAAGGATGGGACTAAAGATCACATGGTTGGTCTACTTATAGCCATTTCGCTCCATTATTTTACTAATCTTAACCACATTTACTATTTATTACATGAAATACCTCAATATTATACATTTATTGGACTTATTTTACTAGAATTATATAAAGCCAAATTAACACAATGTTCTACCAATCAGACCTGTGGTTCAGATAAATCTCACCCTTATTAGTAGCCCCCCTAGTCCTTGCAAAATGTTTGAGGAGGACTAACTCATTCGATGCCTCAGATCTATCCAATCCGGGCTTACCCTGCTTTCGTGATTTCAGTTGGATTGGTTCGGACCACATCACCATCGCAAGATTCCATCACAAGAATTATTAACTTTACAATTGGGCATCACGCGTGGTATTTTTTCATACACATTTTTTTAATCACTCGAGCTATGCCATAGGTCCTCAACAATAAACTCTGGATGATTTATCAAGTGAAAAACTTTTTCACTTCCCTATGTGCGTGTTTTTTGAAAAATATGAGAGGGAATATGAAACTTTTCCTCTTTCATAGACCAGATGACCATTAAGCTTTCCATAATATCCTTATAAATATGACCCCCCCTTCTTCAAAACCTTCCCTTGCTAAAATTATAAAGAGAAAAGGACAAGCCACTTGTAGAGAGAGGAAGTAGAGCTATTTCTCTGCCTTCATGAGAAATCTATTCCGGTTAAGTAGCCATTGCACAACCTTACTCTAGTGGTCTTGCTAAGTTTGTCCTCCTCGGATAATCAGCTTTCATCAAAACAAAATTCACCATTTTTGTTTGGTTATTAATAGTTGAGAGGGACAAATAGAAAACATTTGTTGGGATTATGGACGAGCATGTGCCACTATCCCTCTGTCAAACTAAGTATTAAGGACCTAGCCATCGACCAAGTCGAAATAGTTAAGCGTTCCCTCTTGAAACCAGCTCCGTTGTGCCCCCTCTCAGCCCCCTGGTCAGACTTGTTCAATTCAAGACAAAGGTGACCTTAAACCATCAAAATAACTCGTCCTGCAAACTACTTATCTTTTAATAGGTCACAATGATGATGACCCCACGAGATCAGGCAAAATAAATGACAAAGCACCTAAAAGAAAAAGATCCCCTCAACCAAAGGAAAAATTGTACGTGAAGACTAAAGTTTCCTCAGGGATAAGTGTTCTCGTACGAAAGTATAGAGTAGCTACGCAACAAGACTCAAACGTCCATTGGGAGGTTAATTTAGACCACACTAAGTCTCCAGTGGTGCCCATTGAACCATGACCTATCCGACCAGTCAAAGGAATAGACCAGAGATAATTAATCAACCAACCCCATAAAGAGACGGAGGGCCAAGATAATACTCCTGATGATCAGAGTAAATTAAATAGTCAACAAAACATTGATAGAAACCAATAAGGGACTAAAGGAAAGTCCATGTAAAAAAGAAAAAGACTTCTAAAAATAAGAAGAATAAGTCCGACATGGAGCTCTCTACGGAGGTATATGTTCTTAATAGTAATCTTTGCAAGGTAGAAAATAAATATTTCATCACGTTCTGCAAGGTGAAGTACCAGTAATTTCTGAAATCTGAGGAGGAGAATCTTAGGGATTGATTGGGAATTCCCAGTTTGGTTACAATTCAATTTCCCAAGATAAGAAAGAGCTCTTGTCGGTTGACGGCCATGAGGTGGTGGTCTTCTCGAAGATATTAAAATGTGGGCTCCGATTTCCCCTGGACACTGACATGGTAAGATGCTTTGAACTGATTGACATATGCCCAACCAGGCCAGTCCTATCCAATAGTTCATACTGATGGCTTGCATCATGGCTTTGAGGATCTCTGACATAAGATTCATGCTGGAACAGTTCGTGGGCCTAACCATTGTACCGAAGAACCCTTATGTCCCCTTCCAGTAATTTACCATGGGGAACAAATTCAAAGTTGTTGATGACCTTCTGGAGGCTGACAAGAAAATAAAGCAGAGGTTCTTATATATTTCGAGGCTATAAAGAACTGGATCGGAAATCGATGATTGATAATCCACACCACCTTTCTCTAAAATGGAAAAGTACATGTAACTTACCTCCTTCTACAAATAGTTATTTTTACATATCCTTTTGACAAGGTCCTTCGAGGGACATAAAGAAGTCTTCGAGGATATTTTCACCTGGTTAAATGCTTGAGCTAGAACTGCATGGTCTAACAAATTTCATTGGTGTTTTACCCGATCAAATTTGGCAAAGAGCCACCTTTGAAGGGGTTATTTGACAAAAAACCTCTCTCTGGACCAAGTATTCATTCTTCATAGTTAGACAAATTTGTTAAAAAGGTTGGAGGTATCTAATACATTAGTTTTTCGTCTTAACAAGTCTCGGGCTCTGAGCGATCAAATGTCTAAAGGTAATAATGAAAATTTAGAGAAGAAGAAGAAAAGAAAAGAAGTGGTTGAAGTTGTCTTTGTTGATGACAACTCGGTTGTTGAAGGTGATGGATCCAAGAGGCCGTAAAAACATTCTTCAAAAAATAAACCTAAGTGAGCCTCATCGATCAGGGTGAGGAGATAGAGGAGGAAGATCTTTCTCAAGTGGACCTTGATGTGGGAGAGGGTAACCCGTTTTTCTCAAAATGGATCGAGGTTAAAGAGAAGTACCTCGAGATGACCGAGGGAAAGATGGTCAACCTGTCAAAGATGATCACTTGAACCCTCTTGCGGCGTCTCCATAAGCTATAGAGGATACCTTTGAGCTTTTCAAAGATGATTTATTTACTTTGTAGATAAGCAGAATTATTGCGCCTGTTGCCTAGCTTGAGAGGGACATGCGCCTACTAGCTACTCAGAAAACTTTCTACAAAGAGAAGGCTTGGAGGCTAAAAGGTGAAGTTAGACGATTCGATAATGAGGTTTCCTATCTTGAGAAGACTGCTATGGATTGGCTCGAGCGTGCTGAGAATGCAGAACGAAGGTTGGATATGGAGCAGCAACATTTTGAAAATGAAGGGGCGAATTTCTTGATGTTTTCCTTGGAAAATGACATCCTCATTTATGCACTCAAAGAAAGAGATTAGAAATCTAAATATAATTATATACAGGCTGTCAAAGACTTGGGACAAGTGAAGGAACGATGCTAGGTGGATAAAAAGCTTTTCGTCTCTGCCTATGTTGCTGAGTGTACAAGAAAGTTTGAAGCTCGAGACGCCAAGGTAAAAGCCGCTCTGATAATAGATATCCATAAGCATTTTCCAGACTTGAAGCTATACAGTTACTGGTAAATTATCCCCAAAAATTATATTTGCGGTAGTGTTTCTATTGAGTGTAGCGAAGGGTCATCTTGTTATTTCTAGGACACGAGAAATTTATCAGATGACTCCTCCAAAGAAAGCTTCTAAGAAATCCCATGAAACATAATACACTTAATAATTTTTTGTTATAACTATTATCTTTTTTGTATCTGTGTAATTTCCTCACAATTGTAAGTTTTTTAACAAGTCACTGTCTGGTTAACGAATTTTTTAATTCATATGTTTTACCAATCGTAACTTTCTTTCATGTTACCCTCTTTTTTTTATGTTGTGAAGTAAAAACTTGGAGCCTTAGGGTTGTCCGTAGTTGGAGGTGATTACTCCCTAACTAGTCAGTGAAGCAAAAAATTCCTCCGATCCAAAAAAAAAGAAGCTAAATATTGACAAACTTTTGTTAGAAGGCCCCTTAGATCCAATATAAAAAGAGCTTAATGTTGACGAACTTTCTTTCAAAGACCCCTTGGGTCTAAAAATAAAGAAAAATATTAGCCCTAAATCCTACAAAAGGTGTACGAAGACCAAAAGGAATTATATTCACAAATGATAATATAGAGAGTTTAGTTGTGCTCGTATTATTTTATCTTCAATTAAATCAAGTTCGGCTCATCTCCCTCATCGTTGTCTTCTTTAGAACAGTTTTCAACATGATATGAATGAAGCATTGTCTCGGATTGTATCGCAATATCCATCCCAGAACTTCTGCCCATAACCTGAAGCGCTTGAATTTCCATCAATTTGAATAGTCCACTTAACTTTTGACTATTTCTGATCTGTTTCCATATCTGGCGGTTCGTGGTGAAACTTAACCAAACAATCAACCAACGCATGGTCCTTAAACAATGTTCGAGGCTCTAATTCAATATGTTAATCCTCTAACTCCGCATACCATTTTGTCATTCTACCCGACACATCAGGATTTTGCAATTTTCTTTTTGAAAGGAAAGATGTTCGTACAATAATGAAGTGTGCTTGAAAATAAGCTCTTATTTTTTGAGTTGTGATTACTAAAGCAAGAGCGAGTTTTTATAATATTAAGGTATATTTTTTCACTATCCATAAGATTTTTATTTATATAATATACGCATTGAGGACAATTATCAACTTCTCATATCAACATAGCTTTTATGTCACATCCCGACACCGTTATGTAAACGAATAATTTTTCTCTCATGCTTGGCTTTGTTAATATCTACAGGAAAGACATGTACTCTCTGATTCAGATAAAAGCGTCATTATACTCCGGAGTCTAACCAAAAAAATAGGTTGTCTTAAAACTCAAAAGAAATGATTGTATTTATCCGAAGACCTGGATATAAATCTATTAAGGGCAGCCTACTTTCCAGTCAATATTTGTAGCTCTTTTATAGATCTGGATGGATCAATAGTGGTCAAAAGGTTTAACTATACTAGGTGGGCCTTTATTCCCTTCTTAGAAAAATGGATTTCATCTCTGGTATTCCTTACCAGCATATCATCAATACACACCTTAATATTGCGTCTAATCTAATTTCAAAATCCATTTTACTAACCGTTAATAGGTTGCCACAACAGTTTTTAATCCGAATGCCGTTACTCTGTAACAATATGGACCCCTTCCAGTTATAAACGAAGTGCTTTCTTGATCCCTCAGATCCATTTTAATGTAGTTATTACCCGCGTAGTCATCCAGAAATAATAAAAACTTATTTAACAAAGTTTAATGTATTAGTTTATCTATTATTGTGATCGATGAAGGGTCCAGACTCTGTTTATATTGGTAAAGTCCAAGCACAATCTCTATTTTTTACCAGGTTTAGGCTGGCTATCCATAGAGGATACTGAAATTCTCGTATATGGTCCACTTTTAATAAACAATCCATCTCGGTGATGATAACCTTGGATGTTTCGTGAGAAAATGACATTCTCTTCAGCATGACTGGGCACACGTTGCGCCGAATGGTTAACTTTTGATAAATAATATTTGTAGGTACACTCGTAACATCCTCGGTACACCATGAGAACATATGAAAAATGTTTGACTAGAAATGGATAAACCTTTCTCTTATCTCCGTGGATGACATAGCGTCGATCTCGAAACTTTGACCGCAAGGAAAGACATGGTTTTCAAAAGTCTCATCAAGGACCAAAAGCCGAAGGTATCCCTCAGATCATCAACAGGATCAGACCCCGATGTCGACCCTTATAATTGTTAATCTCTCTTTGATTTTGTGCCCCTGATCTACCTAGGAGCTAAAGGTTCTCTATAACATTCTCTAGTTATTTTTTCTGGCTGTTTTAGACTGTTCCCACAACATATTTAAAACACGGGTGAACTGTCGAAGGCACAACATGCATTCTTGATAACCGTGATCTAGAAAAAAATTACACTGAGTGACCTCTTTCATAAATAGCACATGGCCTAACTCTACCACTCCCTTAACTTCCCCAACAACCTCAGCAATTATTCCTATGAATCCCACAATAGCTCGGTCAGATTGAAGGATACTCGAATGGTTCTTTATCTATTTGTATGTGGACATGAATATGATACTGACAGAACTTTTGGTGTCAATCAGATTTTATGAATTTCAATTCCCACAATGGAGGCTGCTATAACTACGACGTTTTTATGTGGCCCAACCAGTTCCCTCATGTCATCATCACCAAAACATAGGAAATGTAATAAATTTCTCTATAAGTGGGTTCAAGAACATGCTTCTAGTTAGGCTTTCAAACTTACTATATGTCTCTTTTGAGAAAAATTGGTAATCCCTAAAACTGTATCCACACTACAAATGGTTAGAGTTTCAAAGAATTTACATAAATTATTAACCTTACACTGGAATTTGGTTCCTCAACCACCAAGACGACTATGCGTCCAAGTTTTAAATTTATATATTCTGAAGACACATTAAACATGTCCACTATTTCTATGATCATTAACGTATTTTCTTGTTTTGGAGCCGCCATGACCACATTCCTACTCGTTGGATTCTACTACTTATTTCTAGTGTTTTTTTTAACAAAAGTTGTCAATTTTCCATTCTCAATCAACTCTTGGATTTATATTTTAGGACTATACAGTCATTTTTCTCATGTCCAACATTATCATGATACTTACATTATTTATTGCTTCTACCCTCAAAGTTCGGATCGGAAAAGGATTTTGGAATTGTATTGGACTTAAGGCCTTGTCAAAAATTGTAGCCACACATTCAGTTAACTTGGCATAATAGGTAGGTCAGACCCACTTATGTGATATTAGTCTTGCGGCTTGTTGGACATTTACAAACTATTGATTTGTCATTAGTCTCGACTACACTTAATTCACAATTTTAGGTCAAAATATGGTCGAATGATTGAAAGTTTGAATCGAATGTGGTTGAGCAATTGAGGTAGGAGACGGTTGATAGATCATCATTGTTGATTGGAAACTCTACCCTTTTTGGCGCATAAAATCAAAATCCGATGCTTGGGTTTCTTCCACAAGTATTTTATTCTTATCAACATTATTCGTTAAAATTCCAGGGACGAGTCCCATCCTATACGCAGGGAAAACGACCAACTCCTCATAATCTTCCATATCGGTTTTTATTTGAAAACAATGTATGTGATACTCCCTTAAAATCTCCCCAACCCATTTTCGGAAATTGATGATCGTATCTCTGTTTTCTCAGACATTTTTTCTTCCCATGAAATATTTTCTAAATAGGGTCCAAAACATGTCAAAAGTTTTGATACACCCCTAAGAAAACCGGTTATACCCCTTCGAAGCTCCATTCTTGAAGGTTTGGGAGAATGGATGACATAGTACCTTGGCATTATCTTCAAAATTTATCATGAAAATATTAAACTATTTAATATGGTTATCCGGGTCCTGGGTCCTTTCAAAATTTTCCAACTTAGAGATATAAAAATGCTTCGGCATACACCTTGAGAAAATATTGATAGACAGAGGGGGATGATCTTCAGTTATGGCTGAGTTTATATAAACTTCCTCGGGGCCTTCATTTACCATTGTATACAAACCTTCCTCGGAAGGGTTTACAAAATAATTACTCACACTGTAACCAATAAGCTGACTTCCCGAGGGGAATTGAACATGGGTTGTTTCTTGTTGTTGTTCTCCTCTTCCTACAATTACCACCCTATACTTGGATTCAAATGCTGGTGTCTGTTAATTTGTATTATCCTTTTTGTTCCTTGGATCCCTGCCCCGTTGGGATGTGCGATGATAATGTAAACGTTTCCTTGAACTCCGTATCTTAGAGTTCCTCTTGGGATGATGATTTATTTCCATGGAAGAAGATTCATCTGAGTCATATATAAAGTAGTCACTCGACTCTAAAGGATCATAACAACGTTTGGTATCTGTCTCTTGTTTAGAAACATAATGACCTTGGTGCCTTTCTTCATCATGTTTATCTTCAATCCGATGATCATACTCAGTTTCTTTTCCCTTTAGAAGAATGTTCTCTTATGGCCTCACATTGGACCTCATCAACGGTCATCGTTGTATTATTCTTAGTATTTAGATTCACAATATCTTCCAACAGTACTTTCTATAGTGCTACCAGAGAATATTGCTCGATATGTTCTTTGACAAATTTATTATTATAATATTCTTAGAACTGTTGTTCTTCGAAACAGTGCTCCAATCATCAAACTCTTAAACCTGGTTTCAGGATCCTCTTATATATCAGTGTTCATCTCTCCTGACGAATTCTCAAACGTACTTAAGTTATTCGTTTGGTTTTGGAAATAAATGCTGAATACCAGATCTCTCCTCGTGTGATAGCGAGTGATAGTTCGAAAAATATCTGAGAGAGGTAACGAGTCAAAAATATCTACAGGAGCACGATTCTAGAGAGAGAAACATGAAAATACTAAAGAAGAAGCTGCCAAAAGTTGAAATAAAGTAATAATCGTTCACTCTTCCCCAAAAAGGAAATGTTCCCTTATATAGTAATGATGGTGGACCTAATGACCACATGATGAGTCCACTTATGGTCATTTCACCCCATTATTTTAATCATAACTATATTTAATATTTATTATATGAAATACCCTCAATGTTACACATTTATTGGTTCTATTTTACAAGACTTATATAAATTCAAATTAACCAATATTCTACCAACCCAACCCATGGTTTGGATAAATCTCACAATTTTTTATAAGGTTAATTGAACTAGTATTAATACAACAAAAAATCATCAAATCATTCACAAAGCAGAGATTAATGGTTTTGAGCTTATGGAAAAATCAGTGGAAGCCTTAACAAGGTTGTTGGATTTTCTATTTGTGAAAACTTGAAACCACTTCCATAATGAGAACAAAAAAATAGAGAAAAAACCCCCCTGTCACATGCCTCTTTTACCATTGAAAGAGCCAAAGGAGTCTCCATTAATGCTAATAGAATAAGACAGAGTTTCATTGCATTAGATAATCCAACCAACCCTATGAGTGGGGAAGTTCATAACATAAAGAACACCAAGGAGAAGACGTCAATGAACACTGTCGAAGGCTTTCATCATGTTAATCTTGAGGGGCGCGCATGGGCCCTTTCTGTAGGCATGGTAACCATGCAAAATCTTATGAGTAAGAAGGATATTGTTAGAGATATTACGACCATAGATAAAGACCGATTGACAGGAATCTATAAGATGGGGGGGAATAATTAATTATGTTAGTAAGGCTCTATGAGATGACATTGTAAGTGACCTTACAACATGCAATGGTTCTGAAGTCGGAAGGGGAGGAAAAGTTATCCGACTTTGGGATAAACACAATGAGAGTCTTATTTCAACATGGGTCCATGCGACTATAATGAAAGAAGTGATAGATAGTCTTGAAAAATTTACGGCCGATAGTGGCTGATGCTGATTTGAATAAGCTAGCTCTGAATTCATAGGCCCCAGACGCTTATTATTGTCAATACTGAATAAGACTTTCTTGGTCTCGTCATTTGTGATCATATGGGTTTTATTAGATACACGTAGTTTGTAAATGAACATAAATATAATTCTATCAGGGTTAGGTAGTTAAGGGGAGTTTTGGCACCAAGAAGGTAAGAGAAATGGTTAACAAAAATGTAGTCTACGTCCTTAGAGGAGGAACAATTGACACCCTGTGATTCATTAATAGAAATAATTTTGTTTTAGAAATACGGGATTTGATACTATAGTAGAAAATATTAGAGTTACGGTGCTTTAATGTAAGCCAATCCTTACAAGACTTATGCATGAAAGACTCCTCAGCACGGCAAAACAATACATAATTCTTTGAGGTAGAAATTTCAGCTCGATGAGAGAAAGGTTGAGGGGGTCATTCGCTAAGTTATGTTGGGCTTCAAGAAGAAAAGACTGGGCGGTGGAGATGCACTCACTAATGTTACTAGGAGGATAACACGATTTGGAGGCGCTTCAACTTGGAGGGGATGATGGATATGATAGAGCTTTCAATGGGAAGGTTCCAATTATCAGTGACAATTGAGAGAAATTCAGAATGCAATCTCCACATGTGAAAAAACTGGAAAGTTTTTTCAATGAAGTGACGTGGGGTACTTAGATACAAGGTAATGAAAGTGTGGTTAGAGGTAAGCGAACAGTCATAGTGGGCATAAAATCTTAGGAAACGATCATCCCAAATGTTGTTGACGATGACATGGTCAACTTATGAAGAAATAGGGTTACTAATTGTTGGACCAAGAGAATTGAAAATATGTGGCATGAAGCTCGCAAAGCTCATTTTTGTACTAACAATTATTAAAGTCATTAGTGGTTGAGGTCCAGAGGGCTGAATTGCTCGTTCGATCTTCTGGCTTACGAGTGACATTAAATCCATCAAAATAATCAAAAGGATACATTGACGCTGGAAAGAGATGGCAGATATGTCATGCCAAATTATACGAAGCGTTTGCCTAATGTGATTGGTCTTAAAACGTCAAAACAAAACATGTAATGCATATTTCTATAACATTAATTTCCTTGATCTTAGTTTTTAATAGAAAGATAGGGTAATATAGTAAAAAACGTATTCGGCAATGAACTTTTAGTAGGGAGGATCATCGATACCACTCACAGTCTCTAAAAAACAATAACCATAATTTAATAACACTAAAAATAAAAATATAATTGATGGTTAAAAAATATTTATCTAAAAAAAGACCATGATAAATGTTTCCCAATAAATTAACGTATAATTTATTATGCTAAAAGTCACCAGTGGTCCCTCATGTTTCACCTTTGTATCAAACTAGTCCCCTATCTTCACTTTTGTCTCCTACTCATCTCTCATGTTTCAGAAATTTGAATGATCAACCCCCTAAAGATGTGAGGCATGAGAATCTGACACATGGAACCCTAAAATTCCAAAATTTGTCTTAGTATTGGTCCTCTATAATTATGTCCAATTATACCCCTCCATAAGCCTAGTCAACAGCCAAGTCAGCTGCCACCTTGTCTTACCATTTACTATAAATTTTTATTATTTACCAGTCTACCTTATTTTTTCACCTTAATTAAGTTTGTATAGAATTGGGCTAGATTCTGGTTAAACTATAAACCCATAACCCAATTTCTACCTAACAATCCAACTTACTACCCATTAATTTACCCAACCACCCAACTTACCCATTAATTAACCCAAGTCCAAAAATCAAATACTGAATTCCTAATTACTCACTCTCAAACCTTTATTCTATCAAAGCCTTTCTTCTTTCTTTCTACTTGATAGTTCCAAAGATTTTTTAGAGGGATTATATGTCTAAACTATGTTTAGAAGACATAGTTTAGAGAAAGAAAACACATAAAAGCTAGATAAAGAAGTTGACAAAGGTAGTAACAAAATAATAAATGTTTATCATTTTCTAAAAAGGGGTGTTGCTTTAAATTATACAAGAAGTGGGCCCAAAAGTTACATGATTAGCCCATTTAAGGTAATTCTACCCCATTGTTTTACTAATCTCAACTAAAATTATTATTTATTACACAAGGCATCCTCAATGTTACATATTTGTTGGGTTTCTTTTATAAGATTTTATAAAGCCAAATTACCCCCTCCTATTAACTGATATAACTATTAATTTCAAATAATTATTTCTCTTATCAATAGCCTCCCCTCCAGTTCTTGCAAAGATATTCGAGCGAGGACTAAATTTGGAAAACGCCTTAGAGATGTCCAACTCGTTCTTCCTTATACCCTTCATTGAAGTGATGATGTCATTAGAGATGTCCAAACACCTTAGAGATGTCTAACAATATAATGCATGCTCTGTTTTAAATCCACGTGTCAATCGATTTATGACTTGGATGCGCATGCCTTTCAGAGTGATTTATGAGTGATTTGGTGTGTCAGAAAACTCTTGCACTTCCTAACACGTGTTCTTTTCAAGTCATAGGTGGAACGGCTATAAAACTCTTCACCTTTCCTAGACAGTCGTTACCTAAGGAAAACCTTTCATCTTTTTAGGCCATCGTGATAGTTGGAAGCCCAAACCTTTACCTATAAATACTCAGGCATTTCACAATTTGAAGTTGTTCATTTTTATAACTTTAAAGAGAGAAAGACACATTTTAGAGAGAGATAAATAAATTTTCTCTGATTCGTTGAAATACCCCTCCGAAAGTTGGTTTAGACAAGTACCCCAAACCACTACAGATTGTTAAAACTACATATTACTATTCGTGACCTTCACTCAAGAAGCAACTTGACGCAGCAGAAAATGCAAACACCGGTAACCTATTGACCCCTACTACCATCCCATCCCCCGGGAAAACTTTTCTTATACACGACAAGGGTGGCATTGGCCTTCCAAAGAAATCAGTTCTTGTATCATCATCCATTGTGATGGGTGAGAAATAAAAAGGCGTAAAAAATGCAAAGGGTAATGGTCCAAAGCAAAATCAATCCCCTGAACCTACAGCGGAGAGATATGTAAGAGTTTAAATTACGTAAGCTAACCCTACTCCTCAAAAAAACCCTCAAAACACTCCTCAAAACACTCTTAAAAAACTCCTTAAGCAGCCCCTCGGCCGGTAGTTGTGGAAAATGTTGCACCTACAATAGCGCCCACATGAGTCCAGCCCCTCGAACTAATAATGAAAAGAGGCCAATACACATGGTCGATGAGCCCAAATAAAATTAAAATGAGGCTACTGTTAAAGCCAATCAACACAAAAACCCATCTGAAGCTTCGTCCTCCCAAGTCAAAACTTGCGCACAACCGGAGGTGCCAGCCCCCCATAGTGAAGTTAATGTGATTTCTCATGTTCTAAAGAAAAAATAAAAGTCTAAAAAGATGAAATATGACATCAAATTACCCTTGAATATTGAAGCTATCCTCGAGAATAATCCATGGAAGGTTAAAAATAAGCACTTTGTGGCCTTCTAGCAAATAAAGTACCGATACTACCATATCTTTGATGAAGTAAAGCGTAGAGAACGACAGGGGATCCCCAGTTCAATAACAATCTGATTTCTCAAAGCCAGAGAGACTCCTCTATATTTTCGTGATAATGAACTAATCATCAACCCAAAAATTCTAAACTGTGTCTTTGGTTTCCTCTAGACCCCGTTTTGGTAAGATATTTCAAACTGATAAAGTTTTTTCCCTCTCAAGCAGGTCCAAACATATGGTTCACTTTGATGGCCTACATAATGGCTGCCATGATATCCGGGATCTGTCTCTCAATGAATCAGTTCGTCGGATTAACCAGCATCACCAAGAATCCCCACTACCCTTTTTACTCCATGACATTGGGATATAAATTCAAGATAGTGGATGATCTCCTCGAAGCTGACAAGAAATAGAAGCAACAAAATTTCTTTATCTCTAGGCTATGGGAAATGGGATTCGAGGAGTCTAGTGAGAAGCCACATCGATATTCCTTAAAATGAGCAAAGGTACATATTTACTTTGTTTATTTTCATTTTGTTTACTTGATTCATTTTTATAAGTAAGTTTTTATTTTGGGAAATGGATACAAGAATATCTATGGAATTCGAGGATCATTTTGATGAAGCAGCTCGAATATTTTCTTGGTTGAATAGTTGGACTAGAAATTCTTGGTCTAATGAATTCTATTGCTATTTTACTCCAGCTACCCTTGCTAAAAACCATCCTTATAGGGCTGACTTGAAAAAATCTAAGACGTTAGAGGAGTTCATGGTGCCTCCCACATAAAACGATGTGCTCAAACGGTTGGAGGACAGACACATCCTTGTTTACTTGCATGCAAGAGCTAGGACTCCAAACAACCAGATCTCTAAAAAATATGTGATTGAGGAAACAACTACAGAGGTAGCGGAGGAAAAAACGTCGAGGTTGGGACCGAGGAAGTTGATCCCGCGGAAGAGGGTGGCTCTAAGAAACCATCAAAAGATCATCATCCTAAAAAACGAAAGCACAAAACCATTGAAGAAAATGACAAATAAGTAGAGGAGAATATCCCTTTAGACGATGAAACAGTTGAGCCCAATGTGTCTTCTCCTGAGGAGGTTTTCATTATTGACTCGAATTCCCCTCGAGCATCAAACGAGGAGCCTGCCACCTAAAAGGACGAAAGAGATGATACTCAAGAAGGCCAAGGAGATGATGCCCAATTTCATGGGAATTTCAAGGTTGATTCTCCATACGATCAGTTTAATATCTATATCGATGACTTCCAGCCGTTCAACTCCATGAACTTCTTAAACCCGCTTCACTTCTTGAAAGAAAGGTAAGGACATTGAATATTCGAAAAAATCGTTACGAAAAAAAGGCTTTATGGAGGAGGTCCAAGATGAAAGAGTTGAAAGATGAAGTCTCTCAACTTAAAGAGGTTGCTGAAGAAGGTCTTAAAAAGACCGAGAAATTGAAAAGGTAGGTAAAAATAGATGAAACGTTTTATTGTGAGCAAGAGTATATTATGAGGCTAAATTTTCAGAAGGATACATTGATCAATACCCTCTTCGAAGGATATTATAAGACCTAAGATTACTCTCAACATGATGTTAAGGATTTGGAAAAAACTAAGGCCAACAAGAAAGCTCTTAAGAACCCGGTTAAAGCGTACAAAAATGTTACCCTCGAAGCATATGCTAGTGACTGTGTTTCCAAACTGGAAGTTATGGATGTTGAAGTTAAATTCGTTATGGTAATGGATTTTTATCAGTGCTTCCCTGATTTAAATCTCGTGCCTCATAAGTATTACCCCTCCAGATTAAGGAGCACTTAGTTGATTTATTGTTAAGTTGTTGTGTGTTTTTTATAACCTTGTTGTGCGTTATGGATTTTTATGTCATCGGGGCATTTTGTACTTTCTATGTTTTATCAGTAGAACTACTTTTCTTCATATACTTTTGACTTGACCAATTTTAAATATAAGATAGAAAATGAACGATTGTTATTGACCAACGTTTTTTGGAAGACCCTTCCGATCCAGAAATAAATAATTGTTGACCAACATTCGTTAGGAAACTCTTCTGGTAAAAAAATGATTGCTAACCAAAATTCATTAGAATATCCTTCTAGACAAAAAATAAATGATTGTTGACTAATATTCATAGGAAGACCCTTTCGGTCCAACAATAAACTATTATTGACCAACATTCATTAGAAGACCCCTTCGGTCTAAAAATAAATTATTGTTTACCAACATTCGTTGGAAGACCCTTTCGGTCAAAAAATAAATGATTGTAAAAATTAGTTTAAAATGGAAAAAGAATTTTATATATAAATCGGCTATAAGAACACCTCGTTAAAACCATTATGCGCTACTAGAGTAGGAAAGAGTGCGCCAACGACACTTACACAGGTTTAGATATATATGTAAAAAATTACATTCATTCAAAATACAGTTTAAGTTGTTTGATGTTCCACGGGTGTCGAAGATCATTTCCTTCTTTATATTTGAGTCGATATTTCCCCGGTTAACTTCTCAGTTACCATATATGAACCCTCGCAGTTATGTGCTAATTTACTAAGCCACTTTTCTTTCGTGTGCAAAAACACTTTCCTTAGGACTCTGTCCATTGTATTGAATTCTCATCGTCTAACTCTAGTCGCGTACCTACTTCTCCATGTTTGATAGTGTAAAGAATTCAATTGCGATCACCTTCTTTTTTCTTCGATTAGATCTAACTTAATACATTTCCCTTTATCGTTACTATCCTCGGAATATTAACTGACTCGATACAAAGGGAAAAGAGATTCAGATTGGTACTATAACATCCATCCCATAAACTAATGGGAATAAAAATTCAAGAGTCGTTGTTCGATCAGTGGTTCGGTATGCCCATAAGACTTCTTGTAAGTAATATGGCCATTTTCCGGCTTTCCTTCCAAATTCTTTTTGAGTCCATCAAGGATTGTCGGATTAGTCATTTTAACTTGGCCGTTTTATTCTAGATGAAATGGTGCCTAAAACACTACCGTATTCCTAGAGAAGAACCGAAAAGCACTCATATCTTTATTGTCAAATTGTGGCCCATTATATATTGTTATTCTCCTTAGAATACAAAAACGAAAACAAAGATTAGAAACAATAAACTTAATCCCATATTTAGCTTTTGTTCATGCTAATAGTCTTGTCGCCAACCACTTAGAAAAATAGTCTACTGCAACCACTATTGTTTGTCGTCCCCCAGTTGCCATTAGTAACGGTCTAACCAAGTTAATACCCCACTGATCGAAAGGTAGTGCCTTGGATATCGATTCAAAAGGTACTCGGGGTACATGGATTGTATTAGAAAATCTTCAACAAATGTCATTTAACCAACTCTTTAGCATCAGAAGTAATTGTGGGCCAGTAATAACCTTTCAAAAGAACTTTTTGTATCAAAGTTTTATACCCGCAATGTGCAGACCTTTTACCTTCGTGTAGCTCAGAATATATCATATGTGATTTACCTTCCCCAAGACATCGAAGGAAAGGTCTGCTAAAATATTTTTTATAGAAGATATCTCTGAGTACCACATAATTGTGCGCCTTGAACTGTATTTTCTTTGCCATTTTCTTCTCGGTCGAAAAAATATCCTTGACTAAAAACTCATTGATGTCGCTTCTCCAATCTTTTTTAATACTTTTAAAAATTTGGAATGCGTTATCTGAACCTTCAACCCCTTCTGATCCCTTTGTAATCCAATAATTTTCTTGCATAAGAATCCAAGGATGCTCATTGGGATATGCAGTGGTAACCAGAGAATTAGCCACAAAATTAGCAGCTATATAGACATGTTCATACTTTACACTTTCGAAATCAAGTGTCAAGGATTTTAATACTATCAAATACATCACTAGGTGATCTTTTCTAGCTTTGGATTGATCAGATGCATGATTTACAAAAAGTTTGAGTTGCTCGCTAACCTAACCCTATTTAGCTCCGTAAATATGGGCAAGTCTTAATCCTGCCAAATCAAATTCATATTCCGCCTCTATATTTGATTCTTGAAAACCAAAGTTTTTAGCTTGATACATTGCAATCCTATCTAGAGAAACCAACTAGACCCCACCCAACAATTGTTCAATCCAAACAAAATATAGCTACAGGTTTTCTAATTTTTTCATAAGTTGTCATGTATATAATATTGGTAGATCTACCAGTATCTATCATAATATTTTATATTTCGTCTCTAGTAATCCATTCTATGATTACCACAACGGCCTTTTGTGGGCCAACCACTTTTCTTATATAATCATCTTAAAAAAAAAGCGAATATGGACTCATATACAAGTGTAGCGAAGCGCCCGCTACCAATTGAGTTGCTAGGCTCATGATATGCCTTTTCCGGGAGTAGTTCAATGTACATAAAACGGTATCACCACCAAAAAAACTATCAAAGACTCAAAGAAAGCACACAATTCAGTAACCTTCATTTCACAACTGGTTCTTCTACCAACATAACCTTATTCATGCTCGGAGTCGGATTTAAATACCCAGAAGAAACATCAAAAGAATCAATAGTTTCCAAAATCATCAAAGTAGTCTCTTACTTTGTAGTTGCAACAAACGCTTTGGCCATCGGATCTCGTTAAGAATGTTTCTTAATGAATGTTGTCAATTTTGTATACTTGTATTACTTTTTTTCAGCATCACGCAACCCTTAATGCCATGTCTAACATCATCATGATACTTACAATACATTTTGTTTCTATATTCTCTAGGAGTCTATGATGAAGTGGGTTTGCGGAATTTTATGTGATCCAAGCCTTGTCAAAAATTATAGCGTCATACTATGTTAATTTGGCAAAATGTGCTGGTCGGACCCACTTGTTCCATATTGTCCTGACACTCTGTTGTATGTTTGTAACTTATGAATTTATTCTCGGTCTTGGAGGTAACTGGGCCGATACCCTTGCTCGAATGATGGTTTTCAGATGATAATTTGAAGGAATTTATGTGGATAATGAGTTATACGTCGTCGTCATAGATTGTTGGAACTAACCTGTTCAATTTGTCCATAGAATTCATTTCCAACGCCTATGTCTCTTCCACCAAATTTTTCTTCTCTACCTGATCCAAGAGTGCCCCAAACGTCATGGTTTGTTTTTCCACAATGTTATCTTTTAAAATATCGGGAATAAGTCCCATTCAAAAATCTCTTAAAGCCACGTGGTGTTCACAACCTTCCATATCAGTCTTAGTCTTGATGAAATGATTGGTATAATCCTTTAGGCTCTCCGTAACCTTATGTCTACATTAAATTATCGTATCGTCATTTCCCGAAAATTTTTACTTCCCACAAAGTGTTGGCAAAAAAATGTTCCAAAACATGTTAAAATTCTTGATACAACCCATGCGGCAGACGATTATACCATTTCGAAGCAGTATTCTTAAATATTTGGGAAAATTCCCTACACAACAATTTATCATCGTTGTCGTAATTATTCATAAAATTCTTTAACAACTCAATATGGTTGTCTGGATGAGTCCCATCGGACTTTTCTAGCTTCGAGATGTCAAAATACTTAAGCATATGTCATGATAGGATATTTACACACAAAGGAGATGATCTCTAATTGTGCCATGGCTTATACATACTGCATCTCGGTCCTTCATTCGCAATGGTGTATAAAACTTACTCGGTTGGATTTGTTAACTAGTTACTCACATAGTATTCAAAACTTTGACTTTTTCGACAGGACTAGTACATAGGGTGTAGCTTGCTCCCTTTCGCGACAGCTATCACTTTATCCCGCTCCTCATACCCAAGTACCCACTTCTCTAGATTGTCTCTTTCTTTTCTCAAACTTATAGTCTGGCGTGATATCTGATGGTTGTCCCTATGCCTCTTTGAATATTTCTCATATCACTCTTTCTGCGTCGATTGTCCCTTTATAGGGAGGAAGACTCATTCGAGTCGTAACAAGGAGTAATCACTAGATTCAGTACAACTGTGTCGACGCCTTCATTTCATTTTTCTCCTCAAAGAATAATGATTTTGCATTCAATGCGTTTTATGTCTATCTCTAGACCGACGAGTGTAATTTAAATCATCTTTTATAGTTACATGTTCCTTTTGCACCTCTTACCTAAGCCTTTTAGCATTCAAAATTGTTTCTTTCTCTGTCCGAGCCACTAAGGCAGACTCTTCAAGTAGCGCATCGGTATACTAATCATCATAGTGTTGTTTCTCTATCTTTTGCTCTTCGAGAGGATGATCTTCGGGTAAAGTTCTGATCACATGACCATCGGTGCCAACATAAGGCTCCCCTAGTTTTCTGTATTGATTTCTCTCAAGGTGTTTGACAATACAATAGTGGTTTTGTATAAATCATTTGTGTTCGCTATTATGTTTTGGAAGAAGATTTTTATGATAAAGATTCAGTAGAGACTCGAGAGAGAGTGGAATGGAAGAGGAAAGGCTTCAGAATTAGTGTTTGAGTGCGAGTAATTGCAAATTTAGTATTTGATTTTTAAGTTTGGATAAATTAATGGATAAGTTGGGTCGTGGGTAAATTAATGGGCAGTAAGTTGGGTTGTAGGGTATAAGTTGAATTATGGGTTTATAGTTTAACGTGGGTTGAGTTCAATTTTATACTAACTTAATTAAGGTAAAACAATAAGGTCGAATGGAAAATGGTAAAAAATTGTGGTAACTAGACTTAGGGATGGCTATAATTGGGTAGATGACAACTCACTATGTTGCTGACTAGGTTTAGAAAAGAGTATAATTGTGAGGAATTATGGAGACCAATAGTGAGAAAAAATTTAGATATTTAGGGTATCACGTGTTAAATTCTCATGACTCACATGTGTGGATTGACTGATCATGCAAATTTCTAAAATATTGCGATGAGTAGGAAACAAAAATGAAGATGATAAACTAGTTTGATATAAAGATGAAACATGATGACTAATGATGATTTTTAGCAAATTTATTAATAATAATATATATGTTACTAATATTATAAAGTCTAACAAAAGTATGAGTTGGTGGCCCATCAAGTGGAAAAAAAGATGGTTAGTGGGATAAAATAATTGGCCAATAATAGATTAAGATAATTGTTAAGGTTATTGAGTAGATCTGTTAGTCGAGATAAAACATAATTTAGGAAGTCGTTAGCCCTAAAGGACGAGATGGAGATCATGAGGTTACTTGAGTTGACGGGGCAAGAAATGTCAATCCGTCGATTAAGATTCTTGTCATAGTGGTCCAGAGGGAGACGTAACAAGCCAGTGGAAGTGTACGACCTAACAAAAGCTTTGAGTCTGGTCAAACGGATCCAGAGGCGAGGAGAGAAAATTGCAAGACCGAGAACCAAAACATCGGGCAGCAAACGATACTTGGTCGAGTAATCAAGAATGCTAGCGAGGGAGTGAAGACGTCAAGTAACAGTCGCCACTAATCACTGAGAGGACTCCAAGACCAAAAGAATTTCGATCAGAGACTGAGGATCCAATTTTTATCGAAACGAGGATTTGAATAACCCAGATTGGTGTTTACTCGCATCACCAGGTCTCTAAGAGGAACCGTGCTTGGATTGCTTAAGGTAAGAATTTTTGGGTCTGCGATGTGATTAGCATTAAGGTTACCAAGTACTATGACGAGCACCGACCAAGGGAGCAGGGAGATGGGTTGCAACAGGGTAGGGGACTAGGAACCTTACGAGGTTCAAAAATTGCGAGAAGTACATTAAGTGTTCGAAAGAATCCATTGACTCACACCCATATATATTTGAATTACAAGAGCAGTGAGGAGAATGGCTACGTACCACCAGCATTACTAGGGACTCTTTCAATAAGGCGGAACCAATAAGCTGTATGTAACCTGACTGGGATCTGATGCGTGCTCTGATCCACAATAATTATGTGAGGGGAATAATGAGACAAGATATGAAGAAATGGAAATAAGACTCAAGATCTGTTGCGGTTGTCATGCGATTTCGAAAAATCCATCAAGAGCTCTCCATTCACCATAGTATATTGCGCGAATGATGGATATGTCTTGCCAAGTCTGTCTTGAAGCGGGTGCCGAAAGAAGCCCACTTTCAATTGAAGAGGTACATTAAAATGAGAAATCCGATCTAAAAAGTAAAATACCTTCTGAACAGCAAGGACTTACGAAAATAAAGTGACTAAGAAATTCGAGCCAAAACATAGCAAAATGCCTTAAACACTTCAAGGACTTTGGTTCAAAACACAAACACAATAAAAAAAGGTTAGCATTAAGGCTCGTTCCCTTCGGCTTTTTTCACAACTTTACATTCTCCTTTGTCTTCTTCTTCTTATTTATCCTCATCCGAATCTTCTTCAACCTCATCATCTGATTTAGACTCGTCTGAAGAAACATTCAGTTTATCACCATATGACATAATGTGAAAATATATTTCCTCATATGGTACAAACCTCCACCAATTCCCAAGAGACCGTTTTTGGAAAGTTTCATGGAACAGTAGTACCATATCCGATTTAACAGATTCTTCTCTCTGCTCCATAAATTTCAATACCTCATCAGCATATGTATTTACAGCATTAGCTATATCCTTTTCAGTGTTATCTTTAAGATTGGTAATTCCATCTTCTTTCTTCTTTAGAAATCTTCTACATTTCTTCTTCTCATCGGGTAATTTTTTAAAGCTAACTTTATCTTTAGCATGTTGTTCTTTCAAGGCGGTGATTTCTCCTTGTAGATCGACAAACTTGAGATACAACTGATTGTGATCGGACTTGGATTGAACCAGCTCATCATTAAGGGTCTTCACTTCTTTATTCAGACTTTCTACTTTGTCTCTCTCTTCTCTGATGCAGTTCTGTAGATTTTGGTTTTCATCACGAAGTGTGGTGAAATATTTCACTCAAGACCTAAACTATCTCTCCAAGTTAATTTTTGGCCTTATATAGCCTAAAACTGCATAACCCAATTCATCATTCTCCTTCGACACTTCGAAGGATTCTTCATCGTGTGTCACAACATTGGCTATAATGATGGTCTGAGAGAAACTTTGTTAAAATCTTCAAAATTGAAATTTACCAAGTTTCTTAAGTTTCCTATGTCATCTAGCTGATCAGTACTTTCAAAGAAATATCTATCAGCAACAAGAAGTACAGAGGAAGACAGATCAGCTGACCCATTTGCTTGATGTGAAAATTCAGCAATAGTAGTGGTAGGAGGAACTTCAGGTCGGAGTATGATCTCCAAACCAATAACAATTTTCTTTTTATTCGCCTCCATTGTACCACTTCCATCTTTAGTTTTTTTCAGCCTTTTCTTCTTCTTTACAATTGGAGAATATGAGGGATCTTTAATTTCCCCCACATTAATTGTCACAGCCTCCAATAGAGTTGTATCTATTTCATCTGGAGGTTTCATGCTTCCCATTTCGGGGTTGACTTAAGATAGTGCCTCCTCATTTCTTTTCTTTACCTCTTTTTTTTCTTTTTCTCCTTTTTTTTGTTTCTTGATCTTATCAAGATGGTTGGGAGCTCTATTTTTGGCTGGTAGGAAAACCTTGTCGTGAGCCTCCTCAGTCCTCTTAATAATTTTGGAGGATGAAGGAGGAGTACTGAACTGTTCCCATGAGAGCTCACAGTTTGGATTTTTCCTCCATAGGTGAGCCCTCACCATGTTTTCTGTACTAAAATAATTACGAAATTCATTCGACCATTTTTTAGCTGCCCATTGATGCACTTTGGTAAAAATTACTTTTCCATCTTCAAGGTGCTGAGAAAATAGCTTTGAAAATACTGTAAAATGAATCCAATATAAGAGTCAACATCCATAGATGACAAAAGAAAGTTTTCCGAAGTGAAATACTTACATGATGACTTCTAGTATCTTGTAAGCTTACTCGGATTTCTCTTAGAGGTAATTTTTCTCTCATTTTCTCACGCACCACTAATGAAGAGAAACTGGGTTATCCAAGATTTATCATCTTCCACTAAATTATTAACTACTTTATAGTCATATCCCATGTTAAAATAATAAAAGAGAATATTACCATTTCGACCCAAACCAGCCACGGCGGAAAATTGCTCCATAGGCATCACACTCTTTGATAACCTTGAACCTATAATACTGGCTAAAAGTGTAAACCAATCTTTGGGGCTCATTTGACTCGGACATAGTTTCACTAAGTGAAAAATCTCACAATTTTAGGGTCCATAGGGAACCTGAGACCCCAATTGAGCACTTTGGGGTATACTACCAACTCTCCTCCTTTGCAGTCCATGAGATTTTCTTCAACAATTGGAATCCTTACTTTAATTGAATCATGAAACCCCCACTTTCTCCGTATTTTACCCAAATTTGATGTGTGAGTGTACACATAAGATATTCTTTGTAAAGCCAGCAAATATTTGACGCAAACCTTAGTGAAATTAGGCCCGACTCATCCAACCAAACATTCTGGAAGTGGTTCGGATTCTGTCAGAGGGGATTTCTTTCTTTTTTCTTGAGTTTTTGTCAAGTGTCCCCAGTATAATCCGATATCTCCAAAGGTTTATCTTCACCATTGTCATCCATCTTTTCTTCCATCATCTGTGGCTCTAATTATGCTGGCCTGCCGACCTGGTTACCATGATTATCTTCCTCAATACGAGGAAGCTCAACAGAGGAAGATACTGGAAGGGTCGTAGTAATATTTTCCCTTTCAACTGATTTTGCTGAGTGAGATTGCTGGAATCAGTAAAAAAAGGTTTTCTAGTTTCTTTTTTCGATGTGGAAGGTTTATTTTTAGCCTTAAAGAGTCTGATAAGCCTACAATGAGTATTTTCCCCAATATCTGACCCTATAACAATGAAAGTTGATAGAGCTTTACGATTGATAATGACTTTTCTTGAGAGAATCTCAGTTGATTGAGTAGATTGGTTGAGCATTATAGGAGAGTGTGCAAGGGGGATAAGTTTATAAATAGAGGGTTGTTTACCAGATGAAGAACTTATGTCTAGTTCTGGAATTTGAGTCATCAGAGAAGCGGGTAATCTAGCAGTAATTATGGCTTGCCTTTTTTCTTCCTCTAACTCGGACAAATTAAGCCAACCTCCTCTAATTAGTCCAGTCCTCGTTGTAAACATACAGACTTTAAAAGAAATGAGAAGAGTTGAAGAAAAATATAGGGGAAAGTTAAAGCTTTTATCTATCTAGAATTATGAAAATCAAGTCATTTCTCACTCTAGGAATAAAACCGTAGAAATTACCCTTATATGTATGAGTAAAAAGATGCACTTGAGTGTTTTATTAGGGAAGATAAATTAATGGTAATAAATAGAAGAGGCTATTAAATGTAGTCGTTTATTTTTGTTTTTAGCCATAGATACCATTTCCAAGAAAGAAATCGTTCGGTTTCTTTAATGAGTTCATGCCACGTGTCATGGGGAAAATAAATGTTTAAAGATATAACCTTTCAATGTAAAGGGATTTAATAATCCTCTTCCAAATGCGGTTCGAAAATCCCTTCCAGTATTAGCTCTCCCAAAATACTTTGGAAAGAGAGAGGCTAGATGATAGGATCAGATTTCTCTGGGTGTCCATTACACTAGAGTAGTTTGGATTTTGTTTAGAGGGGTAATTCAGACCTAATGGCTAAAACTTGATGAATAAGCAGTGTGAATTGATGACTCAGTTATGTTCTTGGCACCCTGAACTATGGATTTCTCTAGGCTTGGTATCCTAGATTATGGGTTTGGAAGCAAGGTCAGCAAATAGAGTTTTCAGAGAACCAAATGAAAAAAGCTCGGGCTGGAAATCATCCATGATCTTTGTATCTGTTGGGTTCATTCTATGGTAGGAAAGTACCATTAAGTTATGGTAATTATGCAGGAAGAACAATGTCAAAAAATCTAAAGAAATCAAAATACAATAAATACTTCATAATAAAATTCAACGCAAACAGATCAATGTACCTATACAGATAGTTACAGTTGGCATTGCAAGATAACTAACATTCTCATGCTATTGTACAAAGTCATTTCAAGATAGTGCTTCAACTGCTGAAACATTAGAGTAGACGGCTTAGGTATACTTACAGCAATGGGTCAGTCAGGTAGAATGGCTTGGGAGAAAGACTTCAAAACACTTGGACCATCAGACACAACAGCATTTGGCGGGTTAGATATAAGGAGACCAGCAGAAGATTGACTATAATTTTGACCTATAGGTAATGAAGCTAAATGAGGGACGTTCATTTCTTTAAAATGAGGGGTGCCCGAGAGGCTCGACTATGGTTGGTAAAGTCCATATGAGGGGTACACTCTTTACTACCGCCTATAGAAATGCCTCAATTCCACCTTTGTCAAAACTTTCATCCTCATGCACTCAAAGAGAGGTCGAACTAACCACTATAGCTAACCCATCCAACCCAAAAAAAGGACTGGTCCTAAACCCCATCATAACCACTGTTAACAGGGCTCTCGTTCTTCCTAAGCACCATTTTATTTGTTACAAAGCCTCCAGTAGAGGGACTGCTCTGCCATGTGCTCTCATATCCTTTTCCTATAGAAGATATGGCAACACAATCGCTAGAATTGCAATGTTCAGAGGCGGTGGCGGTACCAATGGTATCAGATACAGACGTGGTAATGATAGGGCAGACTAATTTATTCTTCTTTTTGGGTTTAACTTTATTTTTCTCATCATCCATAAAGATCCTCTTCTGCCCAGCATCAGCATTGCCACCGATCTCCATATCTTTGGGCCTCCTAGGGGGAAGATCCAATACAACACCCCTCGGGTTATCAACTTACACACTTTCTACTAAGATACCCCCCATGACTTCTGCAATAAGAGATACCCTGGTGAAAGTAAGTATCACATCTCCATCTTTTGATATTTACGTCTCTAGTAAGGTCCACATTCCAGTTATAATAAAATTAACGGGCATAAACATGTGATAGTACTCCAACTCCCACTTAGTATAGCAGCATCATACAATTGTTCCAACGGGCTCACTTCCCGATCACTGTATACCTTCTTCCATTACTCTTGGTACTTCCCAAAGTCTGTACATTCAACAAATAAAAATTAGAAGAAAATCAACAATAGTAAAGAAGGTATTGATAAACATATAAAATGAATAAATCAATCCAACCCTTACGTATGCTCATACGTCGCCTTTCTAATTGGAGGTTCTGTTTGGTAACAGGATGTATTCAATTCTCGGAAACAAAAATAAAAGAATGCTTCCAGTTTTTATCAGAATTTAGAAGCATGAGAATCTTACCGCGGGTGGATATATAGTAGAATGGGGTATTTAGAAGCTTATATACATCGATACTAGAAAATAGGTCATCTATGCTAATCTACTTATCTAACAATTTTGAACTTAGTACAATATCAAGCAAAAAGCGCCATCCGTTGGTAGTCAATTGTTTGTACATATTCATATATACCTACAAAACTCATTTATAAATTTGGGTAAAGGTAGTCAAAGCCCCCAATCGAATAATTTAGTATAAAGACAGGTTTCCCCTTCTTTTGCATGGTGGGGATATTCGTCGGGTTCGCGAAGCCTAGTAATTGCAGATTCATGGAAGTTATATACTAATCTAAACTTGGCAGGCCTTTTAGGGCTCAGGTTTGTATATAGGTGTGAGAGGTGATCAAACTAACTATCTAAGAATTCATTGTCTTCCACTGTGTCCGTCAATGGTGCGCCACGAACAGTTTTACCAATAGTGTTAGACTTCTTTAAGGATCTTTTGTGAGTCATTTATGGGTTACACAGAGAAGTTGATGTCAGAAGAATCGAAGCCCATAATGTAAGATTCTAGGTTTTCTAGGAAGAGGGTTGAGGAAACTAACGATGACAGTTTAAATGACAAAATAAGAATTATAACAACAAAGAGATAACAGAGAACAAAAGTGTTATGCCTTGATAAAGCATAACACTATTGTCAAGTTATACCCATCGGCCAGACCGAGGTACCCTCGATAATAAATTAATATGTGTGGGGTACTACATCAAGAGGAATAAAAACTGAAGGATTTTATACGAAGTAGAGAAATATAACGAATTAATAAGGCAAGATACCCTTGGTGGAACAACTCAAAGACAAGGACGTCGATAGAAGAGCTAAGCGTCACCCGTATGAAAACTGAACTATAATCTCGTGTGATATCTGATGTGGTTTATTTTTGTCTGAGGGTAAGTCTGTAACTTTTGTTTAGAGTTGTGTGGAAATTTGTGAGTATTTAATGTTTGGGTAGAGTGTAAAGTAAGAATTAAGCAGCCTGGTTGTATTTAATTTTCATTACCCTTATTTAATGTTGGTGGTTGGGTATTTATACCTTTATATTTGGGCCTTATGGGCTTTCGGGTAGTGTTTAATGAACCCGTGTCGAGTTTAAGAACCCATAAGTTCTAAGTAGGAGAGCAGGTAGCTTAGTCAAAAAGTGATTAGGTTTTAAGTACTTTAGTTCTGTTCGAACAGTCCAATGGATAATGGTGTCCGAACTGCCCCTGTCTAGTTAGGTAGACATTGTCCGAACTGACCCTGTCCGAAGTGGTGACGGAATCCGGACTCATCAATATCTGACTTGTACTCCGGCTAGCATTAGACAGTAATCCGCGTAAAGGTTGGCCAATACCTCGGCTGATACTGAACAGTGGTTACGTAAAATAAGGCCACTAAGAGTAATAATGAAGCAGCACCCAAGACGTGGAAATTAGGCATGGACCCACGACCAAGCCTAACAGAAAGTGGAGAACTATTAGAATATAGTGAAGTAGTGTATTGTAAAATATATTATATAAAGGAAAGAGAATCCTAAAACTATGTAAGGTTTTTTCTATCAAAGTAATAAGATATTAGCATTTTTTTCTTCTGTTTTCCATCTTTTACACCAAATCATAAAAATCACTCACCAGTTTTAGATTTCAGATATACGTACCAAACGATCACCCACTGTAGTCGTTAATGATAAATGATGATGATGATGATAAAAAGTATTAGAAAGGTAATTTGGGAAGATCTTTTGGTTTATTTGTACTTAATATTTTTTGTATGTCTTAATGAGAGAAAGGAGGTGCTTATAGTTAATGTTCTTGGAAAAGTCACACCTATTTAATGTGGTTGGTAGGGGTATTTATACTTTTCCTTAGGACCCATGGGTCGTTTGGGTCGAATCTTGGATTCAAGGCAATCCTAAGAGCTCTCAAGTCCAAGGCCTAATGTGTTAGGCACACAGTTGAGTCACAGTCCACTTGAGCTCATTGTTCACTCATCATATTTTGTTTATTCTTCCTGAATTACCCATTCAGATAATTCCATAAACCACTACGATTCAATTCCAATAATATCCGAACCTATCATTAGCCCATTTAATTCTTTCAAAAACAATAGAAGAGCTAACCATTATTGGTAATATCCGATCAGGCTCCGAAGTGAATATTTATGGTCAATTAAAACCCAAAGGTCACAACTTTAATAAGTAATTTATTTTTACAGGTGTCAGTTCCTAATTGGACCCATCAGTCGTTTTATCCTAGGTAGTTGCACCTAAACTTCAAAAAGTAATTGAGCTATTGTTAATAGCCTCTAATCATTACCTATCTGATTCACCTCTCATGTGTAAAGTATTCAAGTAGATTCCTTAACTACATATGTGTGATTGTTTGAGTGTTTTTATTTCTAGACTGAGAAAAGTTTCAAATTTTGATTCTAGAGAGATAGACTTCAAATCATCAGTTTGTTTTTAGTTCTTCTAGTATTTCTTAAAAAAATTATGTTCACGGCGAGAAATGTCTTGGTTAAAAGAGGTTGGCTCAAATTGTCTGAATTAGAGAGAGAGAGAGAGAGAGAGAAAGAGAGGCAAGAATTGCTGCTGGACTACCTATTTTTCTTGGTAGATTGATCATCCAAGAGATATCAGAACCAAACATGAGTTCATCTTTCCATAAGCCACCGGTAATTTCCAGAAAAGCTTCTCCTTCTCCAACTGTAACAAATCTTGAACCAATGATTCAGTTAATCGAGAAACATTTTACCAAAACTAAAGTCGTTACCAGTCGTAACACTTTATCCCCTTTTATTGCTATGGGGTGAGACGCATGAGAAAGTACACCTCGAAAGGTTACCAGGCTTTCTAAAGTCAAAACTGCAACTTCATCTACCAATGATATAAAAAAAACCTATTGAAGCTTTTGGGATGGTGGATCCTCTTGTATTGCTTACTTCAAATCAAGATCCATCACTTTCATCCACTGGGCCTTCTCATACTGAAAAGGAGGATACTGGACCTAAGTCGGCCAATCAACAACCATAAGTAATGGAGGATAAAATAGATAATAGTGGGGAAGATACCCCATTGGATACCTCTGGATATATTGGCGACACCTGTATAGTTCCAAAAAATAGGGAGAAAGTAGGACTGCATAATACCAAACTGCTTCCAGAGTGCCTTGAGAGGAAAGCGGGGCCTAACTTTTCCACGGTCAGTGTTAAATATCTGTTGGCCCTTCAAAATATTTCATATGTCTATACATATACTGCAAAATTGGACAGAATTAGGAAAACATGAGGTTTTCCAGAGTCCATTAAAGTAAAGATTCTCATTTTAGAGGAGACTCAGATGGATAATAAAGATGGAGAGCTAGTGGTATATACCAAAGTGCTTAACTGGGGCCTTCAGTTCCCTTTGGACCTAGAGATAGTAAAATATTTCCACTTGGTGAGGTTATGCCCAAGTCAACTGAGTCCCAATGATTGGTATACATTATTAGTCAGCATTATAGCTTCAAGGTTGTCTAAAACTCTGATGCCTATGGAGCAGTTTGGTGTTGTGGCCAGTTTGTGCCGAAATCATCATATCCAATTTTACCACTATAACATGGGGAATGATTATAATGTTGTCAAAGATCTGTTAGAGGCTGAGAAACCTGGGAGGACTCAGTTCCTTTATATTACTGGGGCTTGGGAGAATGGCAAGAAAATTACATTCAAGGGAAACCCAAACCTATGAACTAGATATTCAAAAAGTTCAGGTAACTATCGTCTGAATGCCTCCAATTATATTTTGATATTATTTTTCATATCGGATTTATCTTGAAGTATTTTCAAAGATGTTTTCACAACATCTGGAAAAGGGAAATAACGTATTTTCCAAGTTGCGCCAGTGGGCCACAGAGAAAAAGGGACTTGCTTTCTATAATTGTTTCTCTCCGGGGAACATGGTAATGGCTCATTTATGGAATACGAGCTCAACCGTGGAGCTTAGCTGGGAAACATTTACCAGTCCCCCCCCCCCCCCCCCCCCCCCGCCCACCCATCGGATGTTATTGTTAAAATAATTGAAGAACGTGATGGTAACCTCTATTTACCAGCTAGGAACATAGCTCCTAGCCATTTTAACAATATGAAGAAGAAGAAAAAAAGTGACGCATCTCAACAGATTACCCATGTGGGTAGTTCGGGAAATCCAAAAGGAATTCATGCTTCTTTGTTGGAGACAGTTGTTGTTACAGTAGGTAAGGCCAAAGGGCCACAACATTCTCCAAAACCAAGGAAGAATGAAGGGAAGAAGAGACACAAAGAGGGTAGTGATAATAGAGCAGGAAAAAAGAAATAAAAGGTCATTGGTTCGGCGATCATACTCCGATCCGAGGTCACTCTTCCTACCCTTCCTACTGAAGTTCCTCCCCAAGAGTAGGTATATGTCAATCTTTTCTCTCTAGTGTTACCTACAACTGACCAACCTTCTGTTGAATGTGATGTTAATCTGGATGACATAGGAAACTTGTACTTCAATAAATTTGACAAAGATGATTTTGACCGAACCTTCCCTCAATCAACCACCATAGCCAATGCAGTGATTCATGATGGTGAATCTTTTAAAGTGTCCAATGAGCATGAAACATTGAACTATGCAGTTTTAGGCTACATAAGGCCAAGAGTTGACTTGAAAAGACAATTCAGAGCTTAGACTAAAGATATCAGTTCTCTTTAAACTAACAATCAAGGCCTGAAGGATTCCCTCGTGGCCAAACAGAAAAAAGTTGAAAGTTTGGGCAAAGAAAAAGAACATTTGAGTGTTGATTTGGAACAAGTTAAGACCGATCATGAAAAATCACAAACCAGCTATACCGAAATGCAATCAACTAACTTCTAAAGATATAAATTCCTTAAAGGAACAGAAGTGCAAGGATAAGGTTTCCATCAACCAATTATCCGAGGAAAAGAAACAATTAGAGGATCTTCTTAAGAAAAAAGAAGATGAGATTACTTCTCTGAAAGAGAACAAGGCTCAAGATATAGAAACTGTGGAGGATAAGTATGTTGATGGGTTATTGGAGTCTATGGAGCAGAGGGAAGAAATTATTAAATCCGACATGGTCTTGTTATTCCAAAAAAAATTATAAAAAGTTTTTTAGGGACTTATGGAAGTTTGTACCATATGATGAAATATCTTTTTATACTCTGTCATATGGTGCTAAACTTGGTGTTTCTTCACCAAATGGGTTCAATTTGGACGATGAGACTGATGGAATTTTGGATATTCACATAAAAGATCCAAAACAAAATCAGGGCAAAGAAAAAGATCAAGAAAAATGTAATGTTAAGGAGAAAACCGAAAGGAACGAGCCATGAGGTTACTTTATTTTTTTTTTAAGTTTGTATTTTAAACCAAATTCCTTGAAATGTGCAAGGTATTTTGTTATTTTTAAATCAGATTGTCTAGTAACTATGTTTCCACAAGTCCTTGTTATGCACAAGGCATTTTTGTGATGTAAATCATATGTTTTTATGATTTTATCACTATCGTATACCATCTTTACTTGGATGTACCTTATGAACTGATCCACTTCTTATTAACATCTAATCATATTTAAAGATAATCAATATTTAAAGCAATACATAAAATCCGATCACGTGATCTAAGATATTTTATATAAAAAAACTGGGAGTTTAATTAATCTTGAATATGTCTGAGCCATTCAAAAGTGATCTATTTGAAGGAAACAAGTGTTTAACAAGTCTTTAATTCATCTGACCACAACCAGTATTTAATAGATGGTTGATTTTATCCAATCACACTAGTACTTAATAGGTCTTTAATCTATCTGATCATACTAGTGTTTAATAGGTCTTTAATCCATTCGATCACACTCAAAACCATTTCTCGAAAAGGTAAAAGACAGTATATTGATTTAAATTTGGATACCTCATTAAAACCTCCCCGCGCCACCAAGGTAGGAAAGAGTATGCCCCAAAATATTTACATTGAGACAAAAAAAAGTAAATATTTACAAGATGAGCTTATTCTAGGTATAACCTGAGATGTTCAACATTCCAAGGGTTCTTCAACAGGTTGTCTTCTTTGTCTAGAAGCTTGTATGTTCTTTGTGTGACTCTTTTGCATACAACGTATGGTCCTTCCTAGTTCAGAGTAAGCTTTCCGAATTGCTTCACCTTACTATGTAAGAACAATTGTCTTAACAGTTTATCATATACTTCGAAATCTCTTCTTTTAACTTTAGATGCAAACTTGCTTCTTATCAAGCCTTGGTAATATTTAGTTCTCAAATGTGCTTTTACCCTTTTATCTTCAATCAGATCTCGCCAACTCCTCACAGCCACATTATTTTATTTTTAGAATAATTTTAAACTCTAGAGGAAATAAAAGTAGCTTCTACAGGTGTGATTCTATCGATCTCATAAACAATAGAAAAATGAGACTATTGAGTGGTTGTATGAGGAGTGGTTCAGTATGCCCATAACATCTCTTGTAAGTAGCTTGGCCATTTCTCTGGTGCTCCTTCTAAATTCATATACAAACCTGTCAAAATTGTTTGGTTAGCTACTTCGACTTTCCCATTAGCTTGCGGATAAAAATGAAAAGAGAAACAATGTTGAATTCCTCTTGATGTACAAAATGCCTACATGTCTTTGTTGTCGAACTAAGGACCGTCATCTGTAGTGATGCATTTGGGAATTCCGAACTTGGCAACATATGTTGAAGAGGATAAACTTTATCAATGTCTTTGACATTATTCCAGATAAGGTGCAGCTTCTATCCATTTAGAGGAATAATCTACTGCCACAATTATAGTTCGACAACCTCTAGAAGCCATGGGAAGGGGTCCAGCTAAGTCCAGTCTTTATCTATCGATGGGTATAGGTTTGGATACTGAATGTATGGGGACTGCTTGCACATGGATTACAGTTCTATATCTTTGACAAGGATCACATCTTCTCACCAGATCCTTAGCATCTGTCATTATAGTGGGCCAGTAATATCGTAGCTAACAAGACTCTCTTGGTTAAAACTTTAAAACAGCAATGTACAGAACCTTCTCCATCGTGTATTTAAGATAGAACATTTTAAGATTCTTCAATTTAAGGCAACGCATGAAAGGTTTGCTGAAATATTTTTTATAAATAATTCCACTCAACACTAGAAAACCACGGGCTTTGTATATTTCTTTCTTAGCCAAAAGTTTATCTAAAGGTAAAACTCCAATAAACTCTTGGATTTAATTTCTCCAATCTTTAGAGAGCATGCCGGATATGTGCATACTTTCTCCAACTTCACCCTCCCTTCCTTCGATTGTATCAATGGAAGGACATTCTTGCATAAGGATCCAAGGGTACGCTTCGGAGTAAGCTATGATATTAGTTGGTTTGGGAACATGTTCATATTCAATGTGTTTAAAACCAACAGTGACTTCTTTCAGCACTTTTAAATACCGTATCAATCGATCTTTTATGGCTCTAGATTGTCCCCGAGCTTGATAAATTAGTAAATGTGAATCACTTATGAGACGGACTCTTTTTGCCCCACATATTTAGGCCAGCCTCAAACCAGCTATGGTTGCTTCATACTCTGATTCATTGTTGGATTCTTTGAAGCTAAAACATATGACCTAGTATATGGTATCTCCATAGGGAGAAGTTAGGCAAACTTCAGCTCTACATCCCATTGTACTAGACCCACCATCCGTTCGGACTACCCATTCGTGTTTAAACTTAGTGACTTATGCTTCTTCACGAGGCCTTTTCAAGTGGAATTCTACCAAGAAATCAGCCACAACTTGAACTTTTCTTGTTGTTTGACGCGCAAAATCAATGTCATAATATCCAAGCTCAACCGACCACTTAGTTATTCTTCCTGACATGTCAGCCTTTTGTAGCACATTCTTCAGTAGAAAATAAGTTCGAACTGTGATCGATGTTTTTGAAAGTAAGGCCTCATCTTTCTAGCAGCTATCACCACTTCTAAAGCTAGATTTTCTAATTTTAAATACCTTTTTCTCAGCTTCCAACAAACTCATACTTATATTGTAAACCAGACGAGGTTAATTATCCACTTCTCCCACCAACGCAAGACTTACAGGACACACCGATACGGCCAAATACATATAGAGTCTTTCTCCATCAACATGTTTGAATAACGTCTTGGGTGAGGATAAAAAAATTTTAATTTCAAAGAAATATTTATCATAGTTAGGAGACCAATTAAAATCTTTAGTATTTATCAAGGCTTGGAAAAATTGAGCACATTTGTTTGATGACCTTGAAATAAACCGGTTTAATACTGCTAATATTCCAGTTAACACATAGACTTTTTTAGTATTATAAGGTGCATCTATAGCCAACAAAGCAATTAAACTCATCTGGGACAGTCTGAATCTATTTCTCACTTATAATATAGGACAGAAATTTACGTGAACGGGCACCAAATGTGCATTTCTACAGATTTATTTTCAAATTGATGGCCTCTAGGTTAGAGAAAGCTTCCTGGAGATCGGAGATATGATCCTCTTCTTTAGGACTATATCATCGATGTATACTTCCACGTGTCTTCCAATTTTATTTGGTAAAGGCTTTATTTGCCAATCGTTGATAAGTGGCCCCATCATTATTTAACCCAAACGGCATTACCTTATAACAATAAAGCTCCCCTATCGATAAAAAAAAGTAGTATGATCTTGATCATTAGGATTCATTTGTATTTGATTATACCCATAGAATCATTTATAAAGGACGATAATTTGTTTCCCGATGTAATGTCCACTAGTTGATTTATCCGGGGGACTGGAAATGGATCTTTAAGGCAAGCTCTATTGAGGTATTTGAAGTCAATGTACATACGCCATTTTCCATTCTTTTTCTTGACCAAAATAGGATTAGCTATCCAAAGGGGGTATTAGGATTTTTTTATATGCCCCATTTTGGTCAACCAATCTACTTCTTAGACAATCGCTTCAGATTTTTCCTTCGAAAGGATCTTCTTCTTTGTACCACTGGCTCGTCATCATATCTGACCAAATAGTTTGTGATTGATTACACTGGTTGGCACTCCAGTTATGTCTTCATTACACCATGCAAAAACATACAGATTATTCGATAAAAAAAATAATAAATTTTGTTTTAGCCTTAGTGGTAGTTTAGATCCGACCCTGACACTTTTACCTCTGCGAGGAAATGAATTTCATTCTCTTCGACTGGAATTATAGCACTAGGAGCCTCCCTCGAATCATCTATTTCATTTTGATTGACAGAAGGATCAGGTAGTTGCTATTATTTATCAACCTTCACTGCTTCCAATTACTTTGAAGCAAGAGTACTGACATAACATTCACGAGTTATTTTTTGGCTACTTCCAGAAGACACCCACTTGACCTCCCATAACATATTTCAAGCATTGGTAGACAGTGGAAGCTATTGCATGCATCATAGAATGCCAAGATCTTCCGAATATGGCATTGTAAGATGTTAGGCAATCAACTACTACAAACAACATCCTCATCATCTTTTTAAATGGACTTTTCCCTAACAAAACTTCTTCTTCAAATTCTCCAATCACATCGGGTGAGCTTCCGGTGAATCATACTATGGTCATGTTTGAACACTAGATGATTGAAGGATTCTTTATTTTTTTATAAATAGACAGAGATAATATGTTTGTCGAACTGCTTGTATCAATCAAAATCCGACGTATATCATTTCCTCCAATGGATGCTCTAATTACCACAACATCTTCATGTGGGCCACCGATATCTCTTAAATCATCTTTATCAAAGACAATGAAAGGTATTTACAAAAACGAGTATTCTGATTCTCTTTAGGAGATTGAATTGGGGTTGATCTTCTAAAATGTACAACATTCTTAATTTTATCATAAATAGTGGTCATACTTTCACCCAGTTTGGCAAACCACTAAAGTTGGACCTACTAACCCCTCCTAGGTCTAGCTTGTTGGCCTTGATTTTATTGACTCTGTCTAGGCCGATGTGACCCTTGTCCTGAATCTTTTGACTTATAATTAACTGTGGCTTGAGATTGAGTACTACCTTGTGGAATTGAAGCTGTAGGAGTAGACCTGTTTTGGCGTGGTACTTTAGATTTTTTAGTTTCTTCAGCTCCTTACTTCCCATGCATTGTCTCCAGAAAGCCACCCAGAAAACATCAAAAAATTTAGTTGATCCTTGTGGCAATTATTATACCATTTTAAATAACTTCCCTTGAAGGTTTGCGAGAAAGCTCGACATTAAATCTTGTCATCATCGTCAAAATTCATCAGAAATGTTTTAAAATTCTCCAGGTGCTTATTAAGATCTTTGCTCTCATCATATTTTTCCATCTTAGAGCTATCGAACCGTCTCGGCAAGTGTCCAGATAGTATCTTTTAAGACAAAGGTGATTATCTCCAATTATGGGTGTGGCTAAAAATAGTATATTCATTAGGAGTATCAAATATACATGGTTCAGACTAAATGGCAAATTGGTCGCTTAGAAGATAATCAAAACCATGATCTGTCGAGCTCTTTATTTTTCTTTGTGTTTTATTTTTCTTCAATTTTTCCTTCCAGTCTCTCTTCCTATTATGTTTTTTGGTTAACCTCATTTACTTTTTCTAACGGCCCTGTTCACTACTTGATGAAGAATACCCATCAGAGTCTCATGCTATGGTGGAATCCTCATCAGAATCTGAAGTGCCCACGACTCGTTTATTTTGATGCTCCTGTTTAGAATTAATACGAGCCTTTGAGGACTGATCACCAGGTTCATCTGCAGATACAACTCCCGCATCATACTTTTCTTTCAACCCTTTTTGAACCAACCTCTATGCCTTCAGAGCCTTAGTCTCTGCCCTCAGCTGATCACGTTCATCTTGCATAAATTTTCTATCATCACTGTTATGATTAGCATGAGACACATTAGCATGCTTATTATCATCCCTTATTCTCTCTTTTTCATGAGGTAGAACTTCTTGCATATTGATATACATACCTCAACGACTTCTGAAGTACAAATTATTACTAGGGTCTCGAACAGAGTTATTCAGGAACCCTTCGCTCCCATTGTGGTCGCCAATTTGATGATGATAAAAAGTATTAGAACGGTAATTTGGGAATATCTTTTGGTTTATTTGTACTTAATATTTTTGGTATGTCTTAGTGGGAGAAAAAAGGTTCTTATAGTTAATGTTCTTGGAAAAATTCGTGCCTATTTAATGTGGTTGGTTGGGGCATTTATACTTTTCTTTAAGACCCATGGGCCGTTCAGGTTGGATCTTGAATTCGAGTCAGTCCTAAGAGCCCCAAGCCCAAGACCTAATGTGCTAGACACACAGCTGAGTCATAGTCCACTTGAGATCACTGTTCACTCATCGTATTTTGTTTATTCTGTCTGAACTACCCCTTCGGATAATTCCACTAACCACTATGATTCAGTTCCAACGATATCTGAACGTATCAATAAGTATGAATATTTTTGGGGGAGAAAGAGAAGTGTAAAGAGAATTGTTAGAAGAGTTTCTAGAAAGAGAATGTTGCTCAAGATTTAGAAAGAGAGAGTAATCAAAAGTCAAAAGTGTCAAAAGTGTCCAATCATCCTCATTCTCAAGATAAGTACACTTATTTATAGGTGAGGTAGTTACATATAAAAGATTAAGTTTGTTAAGTGGATACTCCACCCCACTTTACTACTTTATACAAACATATTCATCACAAATTACACACTTAGTCTTTTATATTTATATTTTACACTAAATCTCTATCGTTTGGAATCCGCCAGAGATACTTGTTCGTACCATACATGATGATATCCACAGAATTCTCATAGGAAGTTGGTAATGATCTCAAAACAAACATAGTTTGATCTTCATAATCGATTGTGATATCGATATTATTCAGATCCATGATCATCGACTTAAATTTATCAAGACGTCATGTATCTGTATTCTTTCAAACTAAAATCATAAACGTGTATTTTCAAGTATAAGCGTTCACAACTGATTTTTCAGAGTAAAGTTTTCCTAACCTTTTTTATGTGCATGCAACAATATTTTCACTCTTAATCTCGCGAAGAAAGTTGTCATGTACACATTAAAATCGAACATAAAGCCATTTCTTAAAGATATCTTTCTCATCTTCTTTCATCTATGTCGGTAACTTATTCTCCACAACCTTCTACGGTCTTTGTAATACCAAAAAATATTTCAACTCGATCTTCCATAACGCAAAGCTTAGGGATGACAACGGACCGATTTGCGCCTACCTGTTCGAGCCTACTCTTTTTTTACTTGAACCTGAATCCAGCCTGATATGCTCCAGATTAATATCTTCAAACCCAAACCCATCCTATTCGTGTGGGCAGGTCTGTCATGTCCGATCCACGGATACAAATTTAGTATTATATATTATACTATATATATTATTTTATTTTTTATATGTTCGGGTCGATAATTTGTATATATTAAAAACTCAAATCCGATCCCATATGTGTACAGTTATAATTTTAATATTTATATCCAGTTCGTTATATGCTCGGATCAAACAAAATCATACGAAATCGGATAGGACGATAGAGTCGATTAGACTAACTTTGCCATCCCAGCAAAGCTGAATCCCGTTTAAATCATTGTAATTTGTTGATGTAAACATTAAAAGTTATGTATTTTGTTGATGTAAACATTATTATCAACTTTTAATTATATCAACGTAAGCAAAATTACATCCATCTAACCTCTCATACCAATTTGCTATCAAAATGTAATCTTTATTAAAAAAGATTAACAAAAACAAACAATTTAACGTGGTTGACATTGATATTTACCTATACAAACACAGTCAGAACAGAATAAAACGTTTCACCTTACGGAAAAATGTTAATCTCTCCGTCCCAAAATACTTACGTTCACCTACTAATTAGATTCTTTCTTTTTTATGAAAAAGAGGTGTAATTAGAATTTTTTTTTTTATTTTTTATGAAAAAGAGGTGTAATTATGACCGACCTTCAAACCCGTGCACAACCTTACACCGACATGTATTTTGGGACAAAAGGACTATAAATTTGAGTGTTATTTTTCTATAACCATAAAACACCATATAATGACGTCAGATACTGGATCCAATAAGCCCAACGTCCGATTATTAATCAATAATAGAAGGTAAAACGTGAAACAAAACATACCATGAACACACACAAAAACCCAAAGATAACACCGACTGAGCCAAAAATCACCCATTACTAAAGTCTCCCCACTATTCGATTAGTTCTTCAACACATAACAAAGCAACACTTACTACTAAAATAAAAGGTAAATAAAAAACAGATTATATATAAAAAAAAAAAAAAAAAAAAAAAAGGTCGTAGAAAAATTATGATTCTATCGAAGTTAAGATATCATAGTAAAATATTCAGAGACTAATAAAAATCTTCATATGCACTAACAAATCTAGACAGAAACAACTCTCATAAATCCTGAGCAATTAGTTACCCTTGGTACTATTAACATCTACTCTGTCTTCTCGTCCTTAATGATTCCTTTTGGAATTTTACTTGAAACATTGGCATAAAAAACTGCATACTGCTTCTTAAACTCTACCACTGCCTTTTCAGCAAATGGATCAAGCTGGTCTTCATATTTCTCGTAAAATACTGGCCCAGTGTGGAGGATAACAAAGACTACAGGAGATGTAAAATAAAGTCAATTGTGATTCGACAATACAAGGCTAGCCGAACAAAATAAAGTATTCAAGTGCTAAACTGTCTAATTACAAAGAAGTAAACGCATAAAGGACAAAATTTAGTTGCACTGAAATTTCAAATCTGATTTGTATTTTTCGTTTCAATCCTAAACCTTGAGGTGTTTCAACCTTGCAGTCCGGAGTTGATGACTACATTAAATACCAGTACCTTAGCTCCCATGTATAATTGGATATGGCTATTGAGATATGGTGACTGAATATATCTAATGGTTTATAACTTTTTCAAGTCACATTTTGATTCTGTTACCAAAATCAAATAGACATTAGCAATTCGATTAAGAAATATGTATACTCTTAACATAAATCGTTCGTTTTACTGAACATGGAGTAAATTTAATATAACACGAATTCGGTGGTTATAGTCTATTACATTATATTATGTCAACATAGAAGATTTCGGTGATTAAACGAATCATTGACACCCTGCACACTATATAGTAACCGTGTCCACATAGAAGAGGAATAGTTCAATCTTACCGATGTAAAACAGTGTCAACAAGTTAAACCAGCCGCCCACAACAGAAAGAGCCCATAGAGTAGCTATGGCCTGTTACAGAAAACATCTTTAATATACTGAGTTAAGTTATAAGAAAATGACTATATACTTCGCATGACAATAAGAAGATGGCTTCCTATATATCCAAATCTCACCTAAGGATATTTTCTGCATATAATCCCCTAGACTAAAACTCTTAACAGTTTGCAACTTTTGACATCTAATCACTCTATAAATTATTTAATGCATTCCAAGTTACCAGACTTTTTAAAAGAGCTTCAGTGAGATTCCTTGTAGCTTTACTCTCTTGCATAGTTCAGTCTCTAATTAAGCATTCGAACAATTGCTAGCAAACAAAATATCAATTAAGGGGTTAAATTGACACTTTTATTAACGTCAAAATAATACTTGCATAAGAGCATAAGGTAATTTAAATAATCTAGGAGATTCATGGGTGATAATTAGACAATAAGGTATCAAGAAGACAAGTATGGTTATTACCCTCATATGATGACCACATTACTATATAAATGTTTACTACTTTTTAGACTCACTTGGAGACCATTGTAGCGCTGTAGAGCATGAAGCCAGTAAATAAAATTAGAGCCCCGTAAACCCCTAGCTAAAATATTGGGGAGGCTTAAGGCTTGGAGTAATAATAGAAGAATATACATACACCAAGAAATGTCTTCAAATCCTTTCCAGCGGCAACAAGACGCAGGAAAGTCAGGCCACGGTTAATTTGAAGTGTAAGAGCAGTAGCAACTTGACGGACACTGTATTCTGATATTGCGATTTCTGGAATTTGAGGTGTGGACCTATTTGAGATATGTACACGGCGGTGTTAAAACTGAAGAAACTCAAAATCATTGCAAACAAATTTCAGCCAGCAAGGAAAAACATAGTTACTATACTCACATATCCTCTTGCGTTCCAACAAACTGTACAAACTAGACATCTAAAATTATATTTTTAGACGAAATTTAACCTTGACGAGATAAGGAAAACTAACTGATACTAATAGATGTACAATTAACTTGAGAGCTTGTGACTAAAGTATGCCAGATCACCCGTGCTGTAATCTAAAGAAGCCTTGCTAATAAAAAAAGAAACCTAAAATAGATGTATTAACCTTACTTGTTAATAAAAGCTGAAGCGTTTGACCAAAGGAAAAGTCCAGCCAGTAAAAGTATCAACAAGTGGCACACTAGTTTAAGTAAGTGATACTCGAGCAATTCAAAGAGAACCCACACTGCAGTGGCACCAACGAGCACGCCTACTGAGATCTTCTTGTCTCTCCATAGTAAAACATCGGCAGCTGAAAATCAAATATGAAGTAGACAAACATAACACCAGTGTGTATGGCAGAATGAAGCCCGCAAATTTTACGGAATTCGAAGATATACATTCTGAAAACATTAGATGATACTTATGATGAACCCTTTTGATTAGCATTTTGCAGCTAAGAAATGGGACTACAAACTATAACAAAACAGTATACCTATGAACTTAAGCATGACGATAAGATATCCCAGAATCAAATATTATAAATTATCTTCCCATAAGACATTGTCATTGTTGGTTATAGCTCAATTTCTATCTACAAGATAACTTAAAGATAAACAAAAATGGAGAATCCTAAACCTCAGCAATGAACAAGGCACCTCAGGGTTGCAATTACCAGGTTCTAAATCACACTAAGAGATAATAGCTGAGCCTATATCAATTGACCAGAGCCGCCTTAAGTACGAGCTCCAATATTGCTAAAATTAGAGTCATGCAGATAAGAATCGCTAGTTTTTCATGCATTATATACTAGATAGTTCCTTTAACCTAAAAGCAGATTCTAAAACTTGCTCCATTCTTCTACGCAACGAATAGGATGAACTTCTAGTTTCCAAAATGATTGGATCCGTAATAGAAAAAAAATTAAAACTAAAACCTAGAGAAGAAGCGAATTCCTTCCATTGACATTATATATTCATCAGGCAAGCAAATCATGAATCTAGACAAACGCATATTGTTACGATAGCGATTATAGAAAGTGAAATTCGTACGTTTTCCACCACCGAGGACCTTGTGAACAGGATCCTCTCTGCCGAAGAGTCGATATGTCTTTGATCTGACAGCGTCTTCCCGCGACGGCTTGTCGTCGTCGGAGTCAGACGAGGAATCATTGTCGTGAAATTTGTCGGTGACCTTCTCCATAAGCGATTCATCGGCTGGTTCCACATCGTGATCCGCCATAGTACCTCCTACAGAAGAAAACTTGAGGTTGATGGTTTTAACTTGGAGACGAGGGAAAGAATCCGGAGTCCTTTTTAAAAAGTGATGATGAATTGAAACCCGAACCTGCGGTTCGGGAATATAACGGAAAACGAGAAATGCGAAGATGGGGAGTTTACTACAGTTACATCTGTTTTGATGGTTGTCACCGGTTTTATTTTATTTTATTTTATAAGAAATGCAAAGCGTTTAAGGAAACACTAAATTTTTCAGGTGAAGTATTTATCTTTTTAGGTTTTTCTATTATCTCTTTATTAAAAGGAAATTATTCTATTCTTTTTTTAAAATATTAGTGAATAAAATGGATATTATGAAATAAATATACAACCTTAATCAAAATCATCAAAAATAATAATATTTAATCATGGCCATTACCAAGATAAATACACAATCGTAACTCATATTACAAAGCTAGAATCAAAGTTTTGGAAAACTTAACTGGAATATTACTTATTAAATATTTTTGTGTATCCATTCAAGTAAACATTGGAATCAATCACTATGATGTATAAATGACTAAAATTAGAAATAAAATTAATGAATGGGATAGTAAGACATTGTCTTTTGGGGTAGACTAACACTAATACAATCGGTGTTCATGGTTTTACCTATATATTATTTGTAAAGTAGTTTACGATTTAAAACTCTTATATGTAGGATAAGAGTTTATCCTTCAAAGATTAATTAGTAGATTCTTATGGGGAACCGATGGTTCAAACAAGCAACTCATTGGACAAAATGGATAAATACTTGTAAGCCGTATAATAAAGGTGGACTAATCCTAATTTTTTTGGAAGATCTTCAAATAGTCCATTCTTGTAAACTTTGGTTTAACTTTAGAGATAAAAAATCCTTATGGTCTAAGTTTATGCTCTAAAAATATTGTAAAGGATTTCATCATCTTCAAGTCAATATGCACAATTCTATCTCCAAAGTTTGGAAAAAAAACTACTTAATACTAAAGAATTAGGAGAAAGTTTCATTTTCTGGCAGCTTAGGAAGGGGGATATAGATTTTTGGTTCGATAAATGGTATTCAACTAACCCTCTTATTCTTTTGTCAAACATAGAGAACAATCTCTAGTATCAAGGAGACGCAGTTATCATTTATTGGAAATGGGTAACTGGAATTTAGAGAGGTTTAAAAAAGCAATTTTACCTTCTAATATAGGGTTAATGAAAAACAATTTATATCAAAGAATCTAAAGATAATATAATATTTAAATTGTCTTATAATGGTGAGTTTAACTTTAAGGACGCATGTAACACTCAAGGAAATAAATATCCTAAATCATATATCCAAGAGAGATTTTAGAACAAGGTAACTTCAAAGAACTGCTCTTTCGTATTATGGAGGTTACTTAATAACTAGATGCTTGTAGATATTGTTTTTCAGAAAAAGAACATAAATCTAGCTTCAAAATGTAAGTATTGTGACAACATAGAATCTATTATGAACTTATATGTCAATTGTAATCTTTCTTGGGAAGTTTGGCAGTATGTTGCTAGGCTATTTAACATTCAAATAATAAATTATATGTCTTTATCTCATCTAGTTAAGCTTTGGTTTTGGTATACTAATAAGATAATTCACATGAGATCAATCTTATCTACAATTATATGTTGTGTCCTCTGCAATATAGAAAAACAAATTAATGGTTTTAATATCACAATTTACTCAACCATTGACTATATCAAGCACATAATTTTTGGATTAGATAATGTGTCACTCCTTAAAAGTTCTTATTGGTCCAATGATCATAAATCAAGTATGGAACTAGGCTTCCCAAATCATTTATAAACCTAAGGAATAGCTTCTTCACCAAATAGATGTTTCCCATAAATGGAAAATATAAGCTAAACTCTGATGGGTCTTCTAACATTTTTGGTGAATCTAACAGATAAGGTCTCCTAAGAAATAATCAAGGGGAAATAATAGTTGGTTATGGTAGAATTTATGGTAAGTAAACTTTTAACATTCCTGAAAGTAGTGTTTTACTAGATGGCATGATTCTCAGTAATGAATTAAGTATTAAGCATTTAGATATTGATATATATTCAACAATTCTACTATAAATGCTTAAGAAGAATAAGGCATTATGGTTCTTACTACCTCTAATTAACTGATGTAGAAAAATGATATATCCTAGTATGATTATCAGACATATATTTATGGAACAAAATCAGGTTGCATACCGGTTATCCAAATGACCTCTTAAAAATAGGAAAATATTGTATCCAAATCAAAGCCAACTTCCCCCTCAGTTAAGAGTTATTATATTTCTGGAAGCCTTAAAGACTGGGTATTTAAGATTGGAGGATTAATGATAAACTAATTTAGTACTTGTAACTTCCTGCAATTATCAAACAAAGTTTTGCTTTATTTTTTTTATTATCATTTGATGGGTTTGGATATTGTTGGAACTGTCATTTTTACTATCCGAAGGGCCAATTCGAACAGAATCAACAAAGTTTGATGTATGAACAGTTAGCTCAAGTAGATTATGACTCAGCTATGTGCTAAACCATTTTTTGTCTTGGCCTTTGGAGTCTTTAAGGCTAATCCAAATCCAAAATCCGACCCGAACGACCCATGGGGTCCTAAAACAAAAGTTTAAATACTCCACCAAGCACATTAAATAGGTTGGGCTTTTTCTAAGGAAATTAACTGCTAGCACACAACTCTCTTATCTCTCTACCTTCTAATTAAAAATTTATAACCCAGTTGACAAACTACCTAAAATACCATTCAGTTAGAAATCATCCACACCAGATTGGCGACCACAGTGGGAGAAAAAGGTACCTGAATAAACTTATTCAAAACCAGTAGGTAGAAATCGTAGTTCGAACATTATAAAAGCATGGATCTTAACATGCAAGATGTTCCACCTCATGATTCTGAAGGTGCAAGAGAGAATAATGAGCACACTACTGTGTCTCATATCAATCACAACACAGATGGAGACAATTCATGCAGGATGAACGTGATCAACTTAGGGATGAAATTGAATCTCTAAGGGCACAAAAGCAAGCTAAAAAGCATTGAAGGAAACATATGATGCATGTGGTGTGTCTGCAGATGAGCATGGTGACAATGACCAGTCCCCAAAGACTATGTCAAATCTAAAAAGACACAGCGGGCTAAACAAGTCGCGAGTACATCAGACTCTTTTGATGGTTCATCCATTAACTCTGACTTTGATTAGTATCTTTCATCAAGTAGTGACGAGGGTCAGAAAAATAAGAAATTGAGGCTAACTAAGAAATATTCAAGGAAAAGGGACAAGAGAGGAAAAATAAAGAAGAATAAAAATCAAGGAAAAATAAAGGGTTGGTAGATTGTGGCATTGTTGAGTGATCAATTTGCTATCCTATTCGAACCATGTATTTTCGCTACTCCTAATGAAGATACAATATTTATCCAAAGTCACGATTGGAGGTAATCACCATTGTTCTCGAAAATACTCTCCGGACATCTTCCCAGACGGTTTGATAGTTTCAAGATAGAGAAGTATGATGGAAGTAAAGATATGGACAACTAACTCGAGCAGTTTAATTTTTTAACGATGAACTTCGATGACAATGACAAATATTTATGTCGAGATTTCTCAAAAACCTTTAAAGAAAGTGCCATAAAGTGGTATAACGGTCTCCCACAGAGATCTATAAAAAAATTGATATGTTTTGGGTGGCAATTAGAAGGAAATTTGTGGGAAGTAAGGAGCTCAAAAGGAATGGTGATACTATTATTCATTGTTCCCAGGAGCCGAAGGAATCATTAATAGAATATATCAGTCGATTTTTGAAACGAAGAATGGGTTAGCTGATCATTTTGAACAGGTGGCTATCACCTCTTTACGACAAGGATTAAATCCAAGCATGTTAGCAAATGCGGTAACTCGGTAGAAGGAAATAATTTTGGGAGCGCTGTTAAATCAAGTTGGAAAATAGATTATGGTTGAAGAAACTAAGAATTCTAGAGTACCGTGTTAGAACAAGTCTACTGCTACAACATCAATTCCACAAGCCACTACTCAATCCCAAGCTACTGTTAATTATAGGACGAAAGAATATGGAGAAGGATCACATCGACCCAGACAAAATCAATCTAACCAAAACCAATAAGCTAGACCCAAGAGGGGTAAATAGGTTCAACCTGAATGGCTTTCTAAATTGGGTGAAAATGTAGCTACAATATATTATAAAACTAAGGATGTTGTGCATTTTAAAAGGCAAACCACCAGTCCAGTCTCTTATAGAGAGTCAGAGTACTCATTTCTGTAAATACCACAATGATATGGGTTATGATACACATGATTGTATATCTTTAAAACAAGAAGTATATAATCTTATCGAGAGAGGAAAGTTGGGTGCCTTTGTTAAGAAGAAAGGTGGCAGTAGATAAGATAATACCAACTTTCAACCTAACAATAATGCACTATGAACAGCCTCACCAATCGGTACAGGGCAAAGTATGAGGGCATCTAGACAAGAAGATGTTGGGATGATTATGGAAATATTTGACGTAGACTCTAAATACCTTGATCCTGATCCTGATCAAGTTGGGGTGATAATAAATAAGGCTGCAACTGTTTCCGATTTGCGCAGAAAGTCACTTCATTTCTTTCAGTAGAACTCAGATTACATGACTTCAAAACAAAATTTAGAATGTTGAGAGATGGATGGCTAAGCTTCATATGACATCCATCATTTAGGGAACTAGAAACAACAGATTGAAAACTAGAAACATTAGTTTGAGGTGAAGTAAAAGTTATCTTTCTTGCTTGTGACTTAGGATAGCTCTCCAGCCTATATAGCCCATTCTCAGATGTCCCTCTGAGAAGAGTAGTCCTTGTTCCATTGTCCTTCACAAAACAAAAACCACCATGAAACTCAACAAAAACATTATCGTGGTTCGTTAGCTGAAAACGGATACTAAGTTCTTGTTAAAGGAAGGAACATATAGGATATTTGTGAGTGAGATAGGATTTTTAGTATGAGTGTATAAATGTAATACCCAATATTTTTGATGGGTAATGTTTGACCAATACCAACTAGCACACTCTTATTACCTGAGTACTCAGTATTCTGAGTCAACAGACCAGAGTTTCCTGTGACATGATGGCTAGCACCACTGTTAGCCAACCAGACATTGTCACTTGTACCATCTTGAGTAGTAACATAAGCAGTATGTTCTCCTTCATTTTTGCCTTGATCTTTTGGTGAGCTTCCCATAATAGAGGGATCATCTCTTTAGTAACAAACAAGAGCATAATGACCATACCTGCTACATATCTGGCAGGTTGGTTTGTTCCGTGAGTACCTTCCACCTTTGCCTCTATAATAGCTGCTCCTTCCTCTGTTATTGTTTGAGTAACTAGACCTGCCTCTGTAGTTTATATTCTGTCCTCTAGATCCACCATAGAAGCCTCTAGAATTATTGTTGTTCAGTTGTTGTTTGAAGTCTTCCTTTTGAGTGAAGTTGGCATAAGCTAGATTCAAATTAGACACACTGCTTTGCAAGTTAAGTAATTGTTCAAGTCTGCTCTCAAATGTGAGCAGACTTGTCTGTAGATCTAGCCAACTCAGATCTTCTTTGTCTATCAGACTCACCACAATAGGGGTGTATTCTAAATTTAAGCCAACAAGAACTTGGGTGACCAAGTCATCCATAGACACACCACAAGCAACAAGAAGCAAGTTATCAGATATAGTTTTCATTTTGTTTAAGTAATCAGACATTGTAGTGTTACCTTTACAAGTTCTTTAGACCTCTGACTTGAAATAAGTGATCCTGGATCTGGTTTGTAAGCCAGAGAGTTTGTTGGCAACTTCCCAGAGACCTTTTGATGTCTCTTCCTCCATCAGTTGAGCAGCTACTTTTGGGCTCATGGTTGAGTAAAGCCAGCACAGAAGAAGCTGATCTTTAGAAACCCAGTTCTCATGTTCAGGGTTCTCTGTAACATTTCCTTCAGATTCAGTGATAAACCTGGCAGGACATAACTTATCTCTTGTGATGAAACCACCTAATTTGGTTCCCTTCACGATAGGATGAACCATAATCTTCCATAACAAATAGTTTTTTTTATCTAGTCTGATGTTATGACTGTTATTGTTGTTGATTGTGTGTAGGTGTAGACTTTTACTACTGTTGGTGAAGCTACTATGAAGGACAGACCCAAGTGAGTCGTTGCTCAGGGAAGGTGATTCAGGATTGGTCATTGAATGCTCTAATTGGTTCTGATACCAAGTCAAAATATAGAGGGTGAGCAGATTTCTGAAGATGAAGATTCTTTGTATATTTTTATTCCACTTTGTTTCCTTAAAAGAAACCACTCACAGCACTACCATATATATAGGTAGTTTGTACATCTGCGAGTAGAATCTTTATTGTTACACGAGAGAGAGTGAAATGAAGGTACAATTTGTTACATTGTAATTTTGTTCATGAATGTGTGAGTAGTTCAATTTCAAATCACAACTTCTGATTGTGTGATAAGTTTGGTCCAAGTTATGAAATATGATTCAGTGGGCTTCACTAAAGGCTTAACCCGAATTGCACTAGGATAAGACCCATTTGATCCAAACGACACCTTCACACACTGTTTTGAGTTCACAAAGGATAAGTCAGCTAGTTACACTTGAAACCCTAGCTGACTTTCCTTTTTGGTTGTTCTTCAATTGCTACCGGTGGGGCTCTCTCTTGTCGCCGGTGAGACTCGTAAAAGCCGGTAAAGTAATACTCTTGACAATACCTGATACAAATTGTAAATCGTTTTTTTAATTAAAATATAGTTGATTTTCAACTAATTTCTGAATTGGTTCTTACTATTTTTACCTTGCTTTCTTCATTGTGCTTGTATATATTTATTCTAATGATATTTTTCTATCTTTCTTTGGGTTAGAAGATCCGCCTTTGAACCTATTTAAAATCCGTTCGGGATGATTTATTTAAAAGATTCGATATCTTAGCCATGACTTTAATGATTTTTGTCTTAAATCTTTTGCTTTTTCAGTTTTAGCCATAACTTGTTTACAATCGCCATCTGAGTTGTTTTGAAAGGCTACAACACAAAAGAGCGAACTTTCCCCCCTAGTATTGTGCGCACCATGCAGATGCACCACTGTATGCTTCCCAATATGCTTCTCCTTGTGTGATGATTCTTCTTTATCTTGAGAAAAAAATCATTTCTCAGTGCCCAACCGTCAATCCTTTTATGGAGCATGATAAAATAGAAAAGATGATAGGTCATGACGGGCAAGAATGTTTTATAGCACTTACCATTGAATGGCCCAATTTACAGTTTTCCTCAATCAATGTGTATAATGCATGGCAAAGAAAGTAACAATCACATAAGATAGGATCTATAACCGACCAGGAAGAAACTAGATAACGCTTACCAATGACATTGAACAGTAAATTGTCCCTCGACTATCACGTTTGGTGGCAGATAGTGCCTTGACTTTCAAATGTTCGTTGACAATCCTTGGACTATCGCGTTTGGATAAAGTTAGTCCACCAGATCATCTGATCCATGAGAGACTTCCACCTATCACCATAGTCCCCAGATTTTTGTATCACCAATAGTCCCTTGATTTTAGGTCAAACCCAAAAGGTAGAATATTACGGATAACTAAACTCAAGGGACTAGTGGTGATACAAAAATCTGGGGACTATAATAATAGGTGGCAGCCTCTCATGGATCAGAGGATCTGGTGGACTAATTTTATCCAAACGCGATAGTCCAGGGACTGTCAACGGACATTTGAAAGTCAAGGGACTATCTGCCACCAAACGCGATAGTCGAGGGATGATTTACTGTTCAAAGCCCTTACCAATACTGTGTCAAAATATAAATGGTATATATATAAAGACTTTTTTTAACTCACAAAAAGAAATCAAAAAATCTAAATAGATAAAGCCGTCTTGTCCTTGCCTCGTTTTATATATTATTATTTTATTATATGAATAAATTCAATTTTTTAATTTTAATTTTAATTTTGGACATCTAAATTCAGTTTAATTCTTACAAAGTTTTGATATTCGTATAATAAAATAACAAAATACTAAATGGTCATGTATTAGTAGCAGTGTCATCCATATCATATTCATCCGTATAGCATATGGATGGTGGTTAATGAAAGAAGAATAATCGGATATCCAAAAAACAGTTTATCATAGATTTAGGTAATCTTCAGTTGATCATTGATCTCATGATTGAAAGAGTTCTAATACAATCAGATAAATAATATATAATGTTGCAACCATAAATGATGATGTCTATCATGTAATTAACCATGCATATAAATAAATTGAATATATATGACCTCCAACATCTGATCGTTAGTCAATCTCATACTTGGTTTTTGTGTTGGCTCAAAAGTATTATCCAAGTGTACAAGATTTCTATCATGCCTGCATGGTGTTACCCTCCCTCAAGATGTTGAGAATAATTATTGGACGCCCATATTTCATTCTTAGATACCTCAAAATATTCAAACACCTCCCACTTCGAGTAGGTGCCTCCGGCATGGGTATATATCTATTGACTTCTTAAGGAAAAATTTCAAATTGTATCTCTTCATATGTACTAACATCTACTATATATTTCGTAAGCAAATGAGATATCATCATCGCATAAGATAAAGAGTGTTTATTACACGGATACTCCATATGCTTAATCATCAAAGTGGGTAAATTTACATTTTGTTCAAACAATATCGCAACAGGTTCAAAAAAATTTAGGATTCGTCATTCATGGACCATTATTACTAACTAGAAGAAAATAATCATTAAACAACTTCAATATTAATCTCTGAAATCTATCCAAGTTGAACTTACTAGTAGCATCTCTAGCCTTACACATGTTGTCAACTCATAAGATCATATTCCATAATGGTCTTATACCTTTATTCAAGAGGTAAAAGTCTTTGATCAAGACATGGGAATGTTGAATAGCGAGATTCGTATTAAAAATGATGATCCATAGTATAAATTGAAGAAGACTACCTGAGCATGGGTAAATAAAATAATTATAAGCTGAATTCAAAATGAAATAAAATAAAGATAAGAAATATGAAGAACGTTCTAGTTATGAAGTGAATTCAAAATGAAAGGAAAAAATGACAAATGAGTTCAATAAAACGTTTAAAGGCCTAAAGTTAGCTACATATACACTACTGCGGTCTCCTCTATCTCAAAACATTCTTGAATATGAGGAAGTTTAATCCATATAGGATGGAAACGTATTATGGAACTGAAGTTTCAAAACACAAGTTTCTATATCTAACAAGATTGTTGCATATCAATCGCATATCTTATCCAATAATGGAAAACTAGTAGAACCTGATAACCCTTTGGTGGAAATTTGTAAAGAAGATATTGATGATCCAATAGATGTAGTACGTATAACCAGACTATTAGTAAAAATAGTGAATGAGGAGATCAATATTTAAAAAGTATTAATGATATAAAAATATTTGAATAGAAAATTTGAAGATAAATTGGTTAGGTGTTTAAAATCAAATGCAAATGTCCTTGCACAAGTATAAATGATGTCACAAAAGTGAGTATGTCAATTATTTATCATGACTTAGTTATGGATGATAAAGTAATATCGATTTGGAAAAAAATGAGATGTTTTTCTAGTGAAAAATCTAAGCCAATAATAAAATCCGTGAAAGTTCAATTTAAAGTAATATTGAAGAATAACATTTAATGGTATTGACTGAAACATTTGGTAATCTTAGAAAGTTCAATTTACAGTTAAATCCATTAAAATGTTTTTTTGGTTTATGAGCTGGTAAATTTCTTGGTAATGTAATTAGCAAAAATATTATTGAACCGACCAACCATACTTAGAAGTGATTTTAATTATGAATCCATCAAAATCTATAAAAAATCCAAAATTTAATAGGTTGTCTTGCTACTTTATCCAGATCATATTCAATGCATCAGACAAAAGTCATGCACTTTGTAGATGTTAAAATGAGAAAAATGTTTTAAATGGAATAATGAATATGGCAAGACTTATGATGATTTGAAAAATCATCTGAAATCTATTAACGTTTTGTCAACACATGTTGAATGAGAAAACTTATTATTGTATTTTCCATTATCAAATGTGGCAGTAAGTTTGAATTTGGTAAGACAAGATAAAGGAATTCAAGTATCACTTTATTATATGAGTAAAATTATGGTAGATGCTAAACAAATATATTTGAGTTTGGAATGATTGGCTCTTGATTTGGTAGTATCTACAAAAAAAAGTGAGATAATATTTTGGTAGTAATCACACCTCAGTTGTGAAAACTAATGAAATTCATTTACGTGATATGGTTGTCTAGTTTCCCAAAATTTAAGTCAGTTTAGTTTGGGTTGCAAGTTTATATTTACCATTTACAATAATATTTTCATCATTATTTACGATAACAGACAGTTCGTCATTCTCTTCTGAGCCACCCTTGTATAAAAGATTTTAATTCTGGTTATGATATATATATTCCTCTTCAAGAATATGTTTTCTTAGAGAACGTAAGCGAAGCCCAGGGTTATCTTTCCATATGTCAAGTATCAAATTGTTGTGATATTTTTTATATGCGACATTAACTGAATTGATTGATTCAACGTCTTCTTATCTTGAAGAAACATTTTATATTTATCCTCGTCAATTTTATCCAAATATCTTTAACGCTCGTATACCTTAAAGTTGAGGGTCCCAACTTTTGTTGCAACTTTCTTAAGTTAGTTATTCTTATTTACCAAACTATCATACGACGTCTTCAGTTCACCACACTTACCGTTTTGTTTCTGGATTTGGTCTTTTAAGGTAAATATGATATCTCCAAAGACGATCTAAAGTTAACTCGAGTATTCAAAGTTTGAATATCAGAAGAAGACATAAATGTATCAGCAAAGAAAGCAGCGTTATGGTAACTCTAGTTAATATATTGGATCATTGTTATGATAAAAAAATATGTATTAAGTAATTGAAATATAAAAATAAAATATCTCTAAGAAACGTTTAGCTGGAACTGAGACTCAAATGATTTAATGGGTCCAGTTGAGCATACACAAGCTGACAATCAAATAAAATATGTGGATCCATAATTGATGACGATCCTATTATCTCCTTGGATCACAGTTTAGTACCAAATGTAGATTATGAGTTATATAGTGGAATTTGTATCGCATGAAGGATACTTTGTTACATTTTGGAAACCTTTCTCTTGGGAGGATTCTTAGATTAATGGTTCATGGGGAATGTTTCTTTCTAGAAGGAGACATATTTTTCTTTTTTAAGGAAGGTTTAAAAGGATTCTTACTTTTACCCTTAATATAATGCTTTGTCTTCTTTGACGGGGTAGGATCTTCATTGGGATTCCCAAGACTTTTAGGTTGTTTCTTGTGATGAACTTGTAAAACCTACCTAGTTAAGTCTTCACCATTCATTTACACAAGCAGAGTCAGTAGCCGTGACTCTAGTTTTTTAAGTGATAATTTTTCCATCAGTAGACATCGTCAAATCTTTTAATGAACGAATACCCGATAAAGAAAAGTTGATCATCGTGAATTGAAGATAATTATCATCTTTCTAAAAATTGGAAAAAAAAATTGATAACCTTTTCAAGCAAAGATCATCAAAATTAAGAGAGGAAAATAATTTTGTTCGACAAGAAACGAATGCATTTGAAAATAAAGTAAATGTTCGTAAATAATTAACAATGACGAGCGAATACTTATTATAGTGACTTAAAACATTGTTGCATATTTTATATGTTTGCATCCAACGTCTTTCAATTTGATCGAACTCTTGTTCTAATTCACATGGACCACTTATAAAAACTAGACTTCTAGACATGGTTCTAGTTTTTATATTTGACGATCCATTTGAAATGACCAAGAGAAAACAAATCAAAATTACGTATCTTTGAATTTTGGAGTCTTAAGTGAAATGGGATGTCTTTAATGATTATTGTTATCTTAAGGATTTAAGAAGCTAATACAACACTAATTAGATTCATCCAATTATTTAGTGTGAGTTGAGATAAACAAATCATAATTTACTTGAAAATCAGTTATTGAGGGATGAAGTGGAAACATTAGCCTCCAATTAATGGTGATGGAAAGATCACACACCATCATCTTTCATGTGATGAAGAAGATTTTCATTCTTTAGAAGTCTAATACATATGAACTCAATAATTCTATTATTAAAACATAATTTTTGTTATTCATGTTCGTCAAGGTATACGATGAGATAACGTAATGAGAAGAAGAAACTATCTAAAAATTAAACTTTCTCAACTATATCGTCAAGGTGGGTTGTTCAGGAGCGTGGTATTATGGGTTGATTGGATGAGGATGTTATATTTGTTTTCAAAATCTCAAGAAGAACAATATCAATAGTCTGTTTTTTAACGATTAGCTTTTCTGCTAAGGTAGGAATATAATATCTTCTTTCCTTAGAGGATTTTGTTTTGGTTCCTATAGGCTGTTTTTTAATAAAGCGACTTTAATGGTGAAATGAACTGACACTATTAGAACTTAAGCTATCAAATGACCCACTTTGATGATCATTTTGAAAATTAGATTGCCCAACATTATCAGACATTATTTCAAGACGAATGGCTTCTAAGGAATAATGAATTTTACCACTGACTGTAAATAACAAAAATAAGCAATAAGTGCTAAGTATGAAATTTTACCTCCTGGGTTTTTTAAAATAAAAAAGATGACCAAGGGTTTATACGAAAGAAGAAAAATGTGATGTAAGCTACTTTCACAAAGGAGAATTATAAAGAGGGAAAATATTAGAAAGGGAAATTTTTAGAGAGAGAAAGTTTAGAAAAAGAATTATGAAACTTTTTGAGACATTTATATAGATAATACAAGTAAATAAGAACCATTGGATAAAGTTAAAGGTGAATGGATGAGAATTTATAATCACAGAAAATGAGGTTGGTATATAAAAAATTTGAATTTTTATTTATTTTTTAAAAGATATTAGAAATGCGCAAATTTTATCAATCAATAACTTGACATTATGACGACCTTTACATCGTCATGTAGTCCTTAAATATAAAATTATACGTAAGGACTAGGGGGAGCCCTAATAAATTCGTATTTCTCTAAAGGTCTTATGCGTTTATTCAAGAGGTCAAGGTCCGTGATCAAGACAAGGTCATGCTGAATAGAAAGATCCATGTTAAAAATGACGAACCATAGTAGACAAATAGATCCAGATTGTACATTGAAGAAGACTAATTAGGCATGGGTGAATCAAGGAATTAGAACAAATTTGGTAAAGTATTATGACGATTTCAAGCTAACCAAACTAAGTAAGCAATATATTTACTCTATGTGTGTGGTTTAAGTCGATCAAAATAAGCATAAAGATATTTAACAATGCATATACGATCCAATATGGTTATCAAGTTGAGTAGAGCAAAACAATATCAAGGATAAGAAGATATATAAGTTGATATGTTAAAAAGAATACTCAAGAACCTTCTAAAATACTATTTATTATTACTAAAATACTTCATACGGTTAAAATGTAAACTTGTAATGTTTGTAACAAACTCTTTGATAGATGAATGTAACGTAACCATAAAGACATGCATCATTAAATATGTTGAATTTAGGCTAAGGTTAATATAGTAGTAAAAATAGAGGCCTTGACATCATTTTAAAGGATTCTGAATTTGTAATCCTCATAGTAAATGTAACACACTAAAAATATTCCTTGTTTTTTATGTTGTGTAACTTATTTTTATTAGAAATGTTTTCTTAAGGATTTCTCATTATCATTAACCGAATGAGGTCTACCATTATTTGATAGGTCACTTGAATATTCTACTGGTGAATACTAACTCTCATACCATATATGATTAAAATAGTGTAATGCCGCAAAGTTTACATCAAAGTCATACATTGGCATAGAAAATTTAATTTTTATGTTGGATGCATAAATTGTATATGTCAAACTATTAATAGTTAAATTCATATTAGGATTACTAACATCATCCTCGTTCAAATCTCTACTGCATAATATTGTACAACTAGCTTACTATAATAAGTGAAACTAAATTGAGCAAATATCAACCATTTTAACTTAATAAAGTTTTAAATAAGAGCTCCATTACTTTAAATGTCACTAAGCTCATTGGTTTGCAAGAACCTACGAGATTATATTTCGTTTCTACTAACTCCAATAACATTTTATGTTTCATCAGTCTCTTGTCCATATTGTGGCGGCATCGGTTCTTCTTATTCCTCAGACACATTTTTTGAACTTCTTACCTTTTAAGCATTCTCGACATTGATCATCCACAATCTACCAATAAAATTTGTAAACTTATGAGTAAAGCACAATTGAAAATGTTTATTATTGAAAATATATGAACTTTGATCGAATTTAGGATGAAAAATGAGAGAGGGAATTGATCATATATATAAAGAAAAAATGAACTTTGGTCGAATTTAGTGTATTTCTAGCTGTTAGCCAGACGAGTACCGATTAAATTATACGGCTACGAGTTTGGCTAACAGCTAGAAAAAAACTAATCGTTACACCAAAAATATATATGTTTCATCCCGTGTACACGTATGGTGTTAGCTAAATAGGTACCCGCTTGACATAACGAGCACCTGACTGGTGCTAAACGGGGACACATATTGTCTTATGGGTCCCGTTAAAGTTTTAAAAAATTACATTATATTATGCCTTTAAAATGGCACATAGCAGGTACCTTTTTTAGATGTCGGGTACCCGTTTGTACCATACGGGTACCCGTTAAAGTAGACTGGTATCTGCGTCAGTTCAACTATTTGTAAACTTTATAAAACAAATAGTCGTTGGCCTAGGCAAGTAGCCATTACATTAGGCGGGTACCGATTTTTCCAACAACTAAAAAGAAAACTAGCATTTTTTTCTTCACGTTGATATATAGAGCCATTTCATCCCTCATTTGGCATCCCCAATCAGATCAAAGTTCATATAGTTTCAATAAACAAACCTTCTCAATATCTTCTTACTCATAATTTTGAAAATTTTTGTGGTCGATTATCGGTGATCAAGGGCTTCAACACTTGCATTGATCTAATTTCTTGTCCACCTTGCTCAGGAATTGGATACTCTATCGATTCTTTTAGTTTTTTTATTACTTGATACAATTTTCTTGATACTACTAGTTATTTTAATAGTATAAAAAATACATTACACTAGTTTACTAAAGTCAATGGGGAATCCTAAAGATATTTCTACTAGTGACCAACCTAGATTTTCCCAATCTATAAAGCTAGATGATAATTTTAATGTTGAGGAAACATAGAGATAAATGTTAATTTAATTAGTAATAATCAACACAATCCCACCCCGAAACACAATCATACCAAGTTAGTGTTACTGCCACCACGACAGATATCACTAGTTTGAATGTTAGGAAGAAAACATCTTGGATATGAGAACACTTTATTGATCTTACGGAAACACTGGAAGCTACATGCAACATTATAGAAAATATTTGTCTTATAAGTCGAGCGCAACTAATAGCGGAATTGGCAGTATGAGACGTAATTTAATAAAACACGCCAATTTCTAAATAAATCCAAAGTTAAAGATGGTGAAGGCTCCAAACAACCATAGATATAAAAAATTAGAAAAGTCTATTATTTCAATGAGATTCAATATTTGCTTCAAATGGTGAAATTTATCCTTTGTAGTGCACTTTTTTTTTATTTTTCCGACCGGTTGAGATATAAGAAAAGGTTAGTAAAGTGGGCAACCTATGAGTCGATCGCATATCATGAACCTTCTAGAGAACATTAGCGCTGCAATATTTAAAAACAAAAAAAAAATTATTGATAATATGATTTCATGTTTGTCATGGAAAGTTTGTTTGACTAGTCATATAGAAACATTTCCTTGAGTTTGACATTATGTGTGTTACTTAACATTTGATTGGTGGTGATTTGGTACTTCAAATAAGAATTCAATATTTTTGTCCTATTTGTTAACACAATATCGTTAAAATTTTGAAAGGTTTTTTACGATGTATGTTTGAGTTTAATGTTAATGATTAAATTCTATAAAATTATTTTGATAATGCATCAGCTAACACCACAAATATTGAGAGAGTTAAAGTTCAATATAATCCTCAGTTTGAGCATGTATTTACTTAATATTTATGTCATATATTCAATTAGTTTCAAATAACAAAATAAGGATTATATTGAAATATTTTGTTGAGCCTATTAGAGATACATTTTACTAGTCATTAATTATGGTCTTAGAAAACATCATTATAAATAAATGGTTATAGCTAGTGGAAATAATTTCAAAAATTTACTTTTAAATGTCGACACTAGATAGAACTCTACTTATGATTTTTCTGTACGTGCTTATTTATTTAAGGATGAAATTACTTGTTTTTATGAGATATGTGGGCCTAAGAACGAGGACTTACCAATCTCTCACGTCTCTAAATTGGTCATATTATCGTGAAATAATATATTTCCTATCAATGTTTAAATAGTATACTTAAAACATTTCTACACAATACAGTCCTAACAAACATATAACGTATGAATGTGTTGCCAATATTGTCATACATTTAGATTAAAATGGGGATAATTATGTGGGCAAAGGAGATATGGTGCCCATGATGAAATAAAAAATTCTTACATATTTTTACCCCCTCGCACAGACTTATGTTATTGTGTGAATTTTACATTATACTCTAAAAATAGAATTATTTTATTATTATGTTGAGAATTTTTATTATAATATCACACTTAATGATTCTTATGATAATAAGATATAGTCTAATAATATTAAAAAATATTTATATAACATGTATAATACTTTTGCAACAAAATACGGTAAAAATAATTATAGTTCATACCAGAGTTTAGTTTGTAGTAGCACAGGAAGTAAAATTATGTGTCGCCATAAATACTTGAAAAAATTTATGTAAAATACCCAGAAACGTTAATAATTACTTGATATATTAATGAACTAATAATATTGCAAACTCTTTTCGATTTGAGTATGTATGATGAAGACAACCCGTTTGATGTCTTAGTATGGTGAAAGTCTAAGACACTATTTTTTCCTACTCTTTCTAGGTTTACCATTAAGGTTCTTTTTATACCTATATCTACAATGGAAAGTATATATACATTTAGTATGGTGAGGTGATAATACAAAACTAGACAATTGAGACTAATTAGCCAAGCAATTGAAGTATATGTCCAATCAAAGATTGGACTGCGACAGATCATAGGATGCAAAACAAATAATATATTATTAAATAATATCAAAATGACATGTTCGATGAACTAAGTGATATTGAATCACATATTATGGATGAATATAGTGAGGATGAAGAACTATGGTACGAATCGGGTTGTGATATTCCCGAAGAAGATTATTTGTAATAAAAAATTATTAGTGAATTTGTAAGTGAGGATAGTTCAAACTACGAATATTTGTACAACTCCTGGTCATAAATTGGGAACGAATTAACTTAATAAAAAAACTTTTGTGGCGTACAATATCATACTATAATAGCATTTATATCATTTCTACTACAATCATAATAAAACGACACTTTCATCTATACTATAAGTATACTAGTTATACGGTAATCAAACTATGACAGTACTTATCATATATAGTATAAGTATACTACTTATACCATAATCATATATAGTATAAGTATACTACTTATACCATAATCATATATAGTATAAGTATACTACTTATACCATAATCATATATATTATAAGTATACAACTTATACTATAATCAAACTATAACAATATTTATCACATATATTATAAGTATATTACTTATATTGTAATCAAATTATAGCAACACATATCACATATAATATAAGTATATTACTTATACTATAATCACAATATAACAAAGTTTGTGTAAAACATCTAAATGATGATAAATAATTACTGAAGACGATGTTATTTGGTATTCAACGTATTGGTTTTAAAGTTATTAAATGTGATACTAAAAATTGAAATTAATATAAAGGTAAAATTGGAATAAGACCGTCAAAAGTCGATTGGAACTCTAAGTGAAAATAAAAATTAAAAATTAAAAATTATTTATAATTATATTTCATAAATTGTATCTAGTGATGAAAATTAATCATTAAATATTAAAAAATATTTTGATCATAAGTAGTTATCAAAATAATCAAATTAATGTGCAGAACTAAACTTCAATTGTGTGTGTATATATATATATATATAAATGGTAAGAATTTATTCTAATTATATTTGAAAAATATATATATTATTCATCTACATTTTACTAGTGGTTAATTCAGTTACTGAAAAATAATTTGAGTTATTTTCACGACTTCAATGTATTTTTTATTCGATGTATATTTTATTCGATATATTAATGTTTGAGAAAAATCCACTAAACAAGAACAACCAATTCATATGGAGACTTATATTATCAGCGGTGTTATTTATAGAAAGCTACTGGTAACCAAAAGATATTTTTTTAAACTAACCATCAAATTTAAAGATAATATAGCATACTCCAGAGCGATAGAAGGCCTTGGTTCTTCCAATGTCTTCTCAAAGGTAACCCTCGGCTACACAAGAGTCAAAGACCTCTTAAAACCTTAATCATTTGAGTAAAGTTAACAATTCACGTGAAGGAAGTAGCTTATATCAATGACTTAATCAATGATAAAAATCTTTGGTCTCTGGTTTTGAGGTCTAAGGTTTGCCAAGTGGATGATTCACCAGGATTTTTGTATAGTATGAAACGGCTTCATAATCACCATCATCTCAACTTTTCCATATCGGCTGATATATGTCTCTTGAAGAGACTATAATACGCAACGCTGACATTGCTCTTTTTCATTTAGCATGAATCATCTTATTAACATTGTTTGGAGTTTGAATTTACATGTCATAAGACATTGTTGTCGCATTTCACTCAAGCAAACGATATTGACTTCATCTCCATCATCAAAATAAAAAGTTAACCCTACCAAACCCGTAACGACCACTGCATTGCTATTGATTTATCAATACTAACATTCAAATTAGATCTAAACATGGATTTAAAATATGGAAAATATCCTCTAAAACTTCACCCACTTAACCAAAAATCATATTTATGTTGCAACAAGTATTCTATGGGATGCAAAGCTTCTGATCGTCAATCATATAATCTGAAGAATTATCTAGTGAAATTGCCTTTTCTTCAGCGACCTTTGCAGGAAACTTGCCTATCAAATTCAACCAAGTATAAACTGGATAGTTATGGCAAAATGGAGGATCTAGATCACCATATTGAGGAATTCATTAATGATATTTAATAGTATCATATCTACGTTTCTAAGCCGCTAACATTTATATTTCTGTAACCATGGCCACATACCAGTTAAAAAATGATAATAACAAACATCTAAATTTAATATTTTATCAAAAGTTTCCTACCACGACATGAAAAGAACAAATAGATTGTAACATAACCGATATATAAATGATTATAATAGCAAAATATAATTCACGAACACTTTGGCAACATAGTAAGTTTTATGGAATTGCTAAAAAGTGAAAATTGATTCATATAGTTGTTATCGTATTTTTAAATATTTAAGAAATTTCCATTGGTGGAAATATCTTTAGAAACCTATATTTTCTAATTAACTTATGACTTATGTCATTAATTTCTCAATACAGTTACAACACATAAAAAAACTAATGAATTTCTTCAAATTCAAACATAAAAGACTATATCAAAAAACTTGAATCTCTTAACGTCAAGTTTATTTAACTATTTTAAGTGTTTATGAATATCAAACTTGTGTGTTTTAAAACTTAACTTGGCGGCATAAGATAGCGAGACCGATCCTCATAGTAAAATATAAACTAAAAATATTCGTATGTTGAAATGCACACACCGCATCTTAATTAATAAATCTTTTGCTTGTTTATCCATTTTCGAAAAATGGGAGAGCATAACCACAAACCCCTTTTGATCATTCATTGTTCCTCTATTCAAATATAAGTACCACAAAAGATTTTGCTATAACGTGTGGGTTATATTTACAAGTAAATCAAACAATGTTGATTAGAAACCACATTTTATATCTGTAAAACAAAAATAACCCATCCATTATTTCTTTCTTTTCAAGTTGCTCTCGTTCTCGTTACTTTTTATTTCTACTTTCTCTACTCTATTCAGTCTCAAAAAATACATTTTTATACCATTAAATAACAAAAATTGAAATGTATTATATTAATTACCTTAGTATGGGTAGATGCAGAGTATCGATGGAAAAAAATAGATGATTCGGCTAAACTCGACTTAAATCCGGATTTGTAGAGAGATGAAATAGAGAAAAAAGAGAGAATATTAGTTTTTGGAGGAAAAAATGAAAATTATGCAGAGTAATTCTATATATAGGTGGTTTTCTAGTTCAATTGTAAAAATATCAGTGGTTGGAGTGACAAAAAATCATTTGCCAGTGCTTTGGTGACATATTTAGTTCTACATATAAAATTAGTGGCAATACAAGTTTTGCATATAAATTACATAAGGTTCACATGTATATCAAAATATATTTTGCAAGCATGATTATATAATTTAGTGTTTCTGGTATAGGTTAGAAAATAATAAGAATAAACATTAAAGTTAATATTCACATAAATATCCATACACGACACAAAAATAACAAATGGATCCTAACAAAATAATAGATCAATAGTTTGAATAGTGGGAAATATTTTTCAGTATTTTAGATATATAAATTAGTTTTATTCACCAATGTATGTGGCAAAATAAGTATGAAAATTGTTAGTCTAGTTTGGTGAAATACTTAATGGAATTTTCCACGAACGAGTAAATTTTATTCTCGAAATTGTCATTATATCATAATATATATTAAAATACGCTCATGAATTCAACAAGCTCCGACAAATTCCTAAGACACATATAATATGTAGTATACCTTATGTTATGAAATGCTATATTTCCAAATATATGTGTTTGCCTAAATCTCTTATTTAAAATATATCAATTTCGTAAGATAAATGTTGTCCAGATTTTGGAGTTTATATATATTAATTTTGCAGGTCGTGTTGTCTAAGATTCACGGTTCGAATATACTAATTCCATACCTAAAATATCTTAAATTTCAAAAAACTTAATTTGCAAAAAATGTCAAACATCAATATGTGAAACTCTACCTTCCAAACTATCGGTGGAGAATTTTAAAAATCAAATATTTTTATTTATTAACAAAAAATGATTTGTCAAGAAAAAAAATCTTTTTTTAAACCAAAAAATAAATTCTATTAAAATTTAGGATATACAAAGTTTATACCTAAGCCTAAATTTCAAAACAACATAGAAATAAAATGTTCATTTTTATTAAATTCGGCCCCTTATTTTCCTAATAAGCGCGCCTTAACCTATACTGAAATTTCTTTGCATTTTCAACTTCACCAAGAAATAGTTCTCTTGCCTTTTAGTTATAATTTTCAATTCATTCTCATTAGACATCTTCTATTTGTAGACCGATCTTATGAAATAAGATGATTCGACTTCAATGGAAAAAATAGAGGATTTAGACACCATTGATGATGCTTAAACAATATTTGTGTCTTCTCATGTAGCTTCTACCTTATATAAATTAGGTTAAAATATTTTTTACATGGCATAAAGTTCCATCTTTTAATCTTTGCTTTTGTAAGTTTTTACTTCTTCTCAATTAGTCAGAATCCATATGCTATTTTTTTTCTTCCTCGTCAACACTTGAATTCCAAATGTTATCTGTTAATGATGTTGAGTTCCCTAAAAAAAATTCAAAGAACTATATTCTGGAAGAAAGCTTGATATGTCTACCTGCTTGGAGCTTTTTTTGTATAAACTCATCAAATGACTATAGAGGAAGCCTGTGATATTAAGTATAAAAAATAGAGCTTACAAATAGAAGTAGATCGACTAATAAATTTCGACATGAAACTAAACTTTAAACATCCAATATTTATAAATTGAGACCTTTTACCATTTTATATATGGAACTAGTTTTCAACAATTAGTCTTAGACTATTAGGTATCCCACTTCAAGGCTTTTTAGAAATGTAAAAGCCCTTAGTTGGCTTCAGGGCTGGTTGTGATTATAATCTAAATCATGTTTGTTTTTAGTGACCATTTAGCTAACCAATCAACAACATATTTTTTGTCTCTATATATGTGTTTTAAGGTCGTGTTGGTCGAGATAAGATTCCTACAACATTCAATTAGAAAGTATAGAAACCAAATGGTTTTACTTATCCTTAACATTTGAAGAATGAACAATGAGTCTAATTATATATCTAAAAGTCTTAGGCCATCTAATAGTTCCCTACACTCAGCAATAATATGTGTGTATTTTCCATAGATTATGCCATATGCAGCAACTATATCTCATTTATTGTCCTTAATTATACCACCCCCACTTGTTTCACATATAGGCTACATGAGCTATTTTTATTAAGTTTAAATTTGATATCAGTAGGTAGGTTCGATTTAAGAAAAAAGGATTTTCTAGGCTTGATTAAACGTTGAAAGCAGAAAGTGTCTTCAAACCCTATATAGGTTTTAGGGTTCACTGAGCCGCTTGCTTCTGTGGAGAACAAATTACAGGATCTTGTCGCAGGAATTCATACATCATACATCAAAAATGGTGAATGTTCCAAAGACAAAGAAGACCTACTGTAAGAACAAAGAGTGCAAGAAACACACCTTGCACAAGGTTACTCAGTATAAGAAGGGTAAGGACAGTCTTGCTGCTCAAGGAAAGCGTCGTTATGACCGTAAGCAACCTGGATATGGTGGCCAGATCAAAATAGTCTTCCACAAGAAGGCCAAGACCACCAAGAATATTTTTCTAAGGCTTCAGTGTCAGAGTTGCAAGCACATGTCTCAGCATGCTATCAAACGGTGCAAGCATTTTGAAATTGGTGGAGACAAGAAAGGGAAGGGAACTTCTATGTTTTAGATGTGTCAGTGTTATGATCTTTGACGTTTCATTTTTTTACTTTTTTCAATAAAACTGCAAACCTTAAATAGTATTGGCTTAACTTGTTTGTTATGGCAACTTTTATTGTTTGTCCTTTTAGAATGATTTATTTTTTTGCTACATTAAAAAACGTTGAAAGCAACCTAGCCCAGCAACAACTTTATAGTCCATGTACTAGTGTAATCTTTTAAGAAGGTTTGCACTATCTAAGTTTGAAATGATATACTTTATATGGTTCAATATATTTGTTACAGTATAGTTATACTTCTGATGCTTAACTTTAATTCTACAAAACCCATAGAGCCCATATAACTTTAGTAGAGCCACGGATAAATCGATTACATATATTTTATATTATAGTTATAACTACCTTAGGAAGAATACAACTTTGAATATGGTATATAGCTATTAACATCAATACAGACGAAGTTAATATAAGTCTGCCACCAAAAGAAAGTAGTTTATTATCTCATTCCATGATGTTATCCTAATCTTAGTAACCAGGTCATCGAAGTAACAAGCTTTGTTTCTTGTATGAATAGTATTACCAAAATATTCGGAGGAATATTATCAATTTTAATACCATAATGTTGTTCAGTCCCTTGAATTCATAATTGATAAAATCTAGAAGAAACAAAAAAGGTTGGTTTTATCTTTGTTAATGATTTGACCAAATCTATTTTGGTAATATTACAGGAAGTTACCAAGTCTATTGATATTTGAATAGGACCCATTTGTGAAGATGATAAAATTGTCAACAAATGCCAAACAAGGTATTACCATAGGATTTCTTGTTTTGAATCTCATTTCTCTTCTAGTTTCAAATAGGTGTGTGAGTCATCTTATTGAGTACTCTTCTAAAATGATAAATAGACTATGGGATATAGGATCTTATGTTTAACACCTTTGGAGGACTTAAAAAACCCTGTGATTCCTCATTCACAATAACCTGAAAACCAAGCGAAGTTAATATATATTTTTCAATCATGTCCAAAAACTTGGGTATTAGGAAAATTTCATTAGCAAAAATTCCTTGAGGGATTGGATAACCTTGAAATAAATATTTTATAGTAGTACACATATCTTTAGAGATTATATTCCAACAATATTTAAAGAACTTTTTATTAAAAACATCTATACCATCAACATTACTAGGGTTTAACTCTTTTATTATGTTGTGAATCCCTCATCCAATAAGTAATTCCATTATGTTTTTATTTTCTTCATCTGAGATAAGTCTAAGAATAACTTTGTGGACATTTTCTAGTTCCATTTGATTAGGATGGGTTGATAACAGTGTTTTGAAATGAGATTCAGCTTATTTACTAAGAGTTGTTTGATCTTTGATCCAATTATTATCTTTTAGAATGCCATGTATTTTATTCTTCCTCGTTCTTTTCCTAATATAATTGTGAAAACAACCAGTATTTTTGTCACTATTTTTAGCCAATTAGTGTTACTTTATTTCTCCCATAATGCTTCGTCCCTAGCCAAAATATTTAAATGCTTAAGATGAACCTTTGCAAGCTTCGTTTTATATATATATATGAATTTGACATCCTCTTTAGATTGGGAAATAACATTAAATATATTGCTAAAAATTTCCCAATTCTAATAGTTTAGTTTTCGTTTTAGTCTTTTGAGTTTGTTTTAGAAGACTATAATATAGGGCCCTTCCATATATTCTTACCAATTATTCTTTGTTGTCTTTTTAAACTCAGAGTGTAATATCCATATACTTTGAAATTTTAAAGATCATTAGGTTTATTTTGATCTGAAGATATAGTGATACTAACAGGAGAATGGTTAAAACAAGTTCATTACATAATATTAACTAAAGTATTATCAAAGTAGTTTATCCAAGTAGAGTTGTTAGGATCCCCTCAAGTCTCTTCCGCTTTTTAAAATTGGTCCAACTAAACTTGGAACCAGCATAACATGCATCTTCAAGTTGACAATCCATGATAGTATGATTGGATTCATCAATACTTCTTAAACATAAGGAATAACAAGATAATTGTTCTTGAAAGTTTGAGATAACGTTAAAGTCACCCATAATTATCCATTGTTTAGAGTTATTTGCGAGGTTTCACAAACCATTCTATAGGTCAAGCCTTTTTTCTCTATTACATTTGGCATAAACTATGGTGACGAGGACTTTCTTATCTAAAGTATAATGACTTACCTTTAAATGAAAGTATTTAATAGTTATATGACCTTTAGTAGATTTAACCTTAAATTTCTTTAGTTTCTTGCTTAAAAGCTTTTTAAAAAAATTACCTTCTTCAATCTTATTTGGAACAAGGGAAGCATAGAGACTTCTTATAGATCTCTAGGTAGGTGTATTTGTTACGAAGTCCAAATTCTCAAAGTAATTTGATGATATAAATACATTATTTATTTTAATATAATGTAGAGCTTCTATAATTTCATATTCTATTTTATCTTTAAGTTCTTCAACTTTTCCAGTGAAATACTTAGCAATGTTTTTCTCCAAATGTGATGTTCTTGTAGGTTAAGGTTGGTCGTTTGGTATAAACTCTTACAATATAGAGGTTTGACAACCAGTAAATTTCTCTCTATTGTCATTTTCTTTCTTTTGATAAAGTATTTTCTCATTTGTTCTAAAATTCTCATATGGTTCCACTTGCTTAAGGCTTATGGATTTAACTTTTGGAACCTAAGATTATGTTGGAGTTTAGGTTTTGTTAGTAAGTGAAGATTAGGATTGAGTCTTCTTTACATTATGCTCTTTTATAGTATTCTTTTGATTTTTACAATCTAAAAGATTATATCCAATGTGTAGACATTTGATAGAGTAATGAGGCAATGCCCCACAAACAATATTTAACCGAAACCCATCATTTTCCCCAAATCTAATCTAGGTTTTGTGGATTAGCTTTTTAGAAACGTCTAGTTATATCCATACTTTACAGCAATTATGTGTAGCCCTATTCTTTATAGGAATCAAACTTTTAGGGGTTTAACGATTGACATAACAATAGTTCTTATTGTGGACTCTTCGAGCTTCAACTCGGGGAGGTTGGGGAATGTGATACAGGTTGGGGTAATGGGAGATTTTATCTTAGAGTTAAATATGGGTTTCACTTTAGCAATCTCATCGAATGGGAGATTCTATATTTCCCACAGCTTTTGAAGATCCATGTGATAATCAAATTCTATCATTACGTAACTTATGTCTAAGAAGAAAGGTTAACCTCGCCCGAAAATTCAAAAAAATCTATTTATTTTTTTTCAATGATAGTCATTTGTAGTTTTCTTTTTAAAAATTTACCAACTAAAGTAAACTTTAAAGAAGAAGATAGCATTTTCTTATCTTGGTTAGAAAACAAAATAGTCATGTGCTCAGCTCTGTTTTGGATTATGCCTTTATCACATATTATTTTCTTAGATATTATCCTAGTTGCTTCAATTTAGGACTTAGAATGCATTTTGATATCTTGATATTGTTTCAGGTTGAGAGAGTCGGTGTTTATGGCATTGTGATGGTCATATAATGGATTGTTTCTAAGATCAAATAGTTGGTTGTATTCAAATCAAGTATTCCCTTATTTACATTTTGGTCCTTCTTTTATGGTAATAAAGAAAATTATTCTTTCTTTTTTTCTTAGATTGGAAGTTGGAATAATTTCTAAATGAAGTATCTCTTTTAGGCATTCTGTAATAAGAATTAGTTTTTTTTTACCTCGTTTGAAGATAAAATTGACTGTAGATGGAAGTTTGGATGCTTGTTAGAGACCATCAAAATATTGGCAATAAACCAGCTACTTTGACGACGGATGAAACTCTAAAACGATAGTTAGATTTAATCAAGATTTATTTATTTAATCAATATTCTACATTTTAAAAAAAAAATCTACAAATCAATATATTAAAATTTATAAAATCCAAAGAAAACAAATCTAAAATATTAACTTGGATTAAAAAAATGAAAACCGAACAATAATCGTTTACATGTATATTTTGATTTATTTTAGAACATATTTGTTTAAAATGTGGTCTTGACTAATGTAAGAACAGCTCCAAGAAAAGCTCCAAGAAAAGCTCCCTTTCCAAGAAAGATTTTTGTTTTATTCTGATTTCTTGCGCTCTAAGAAATCATCCCTCTCTTCTATAGCTTCTTCTTCAGCTTCTTTTCCTCCTGTCTTCTTGTAGCTGTTTCTCTGCTTGGCTTTGGAGGGGCGTCGGTGTGGCTTGGCCATCGCTGGCTGAGCCGGTGATTGCGCTCTTCAATGGCTGTTAACTCTCTTTCTTTGGGAGAGTTTCCACCATTGAGTAATAACTCTTTGAACAGTCATCCGGGTCTGAATTGTGGGTTGGACGATAGGAGGCTATTTACAGATGTCTTGAAAAACAGCGCTGTGATGGATGAGTTTCAATCGGAAAGCATCAAGTTTCATGAAGATCACAACGTGATCCAATTCTCAAAGCATGTTAAGAAGGAACTGCTTGTTCAGTCAAGATTCAATTTGGTGGCTAAATTCAGTGACGGCATCCCCAAGAAGTCGATTTTTCAGGCCTTCCTTGACTCTCTCAAGTTCAAGGGAAGGTTCACATACGAAGCTGTTGATTCAAGGCAGATTGTAGTGGAGTTTTCGGTGATGGAAGATGCAGATAAATTTTGGATGAAAATATTCTGGAAGGTGGATAGCAAGATTATGAGGGTTGTAAAGTGGTGCCCTCAATCTAACAGAAATTACAAATGCCCTGTGACCTTGCTTTGGGTCAGGCTTGAGAAGTTGCCTGTGTATATGTATAACAGATCTGTTATACATGATCTGGCTTCGTCTCTTGGGTTTGTGCATCAGGTGGTGGTGCCTGATATAAATAGAGCAAGAATTAATGCTTGCTTTGCATTGGTAGAAATTGATGTTTCTAAGATCCTGAAAAGAAGGCTTTGGGTTGGCTTTGGAAATGATGATGGGTGCTAGCTTGGCGTGAGCTATAAGAATGCTCCCTGTTATTGTCAGTCTTGCCATCATTTAGGGCATGGTTCTGAGACTTGTAAGAAGAACATGGTGAAAGATTCAAAGATAGAGTTAAAAAGCACTGATATTATTGATAAAGACTCTGTCCAACAGGTTTTATAGAAAAATGATACAGATGCTCAGATACTAAAGCCTGCTAAGATTCAAGCTTTTACACAAGTTTACAGACGAAAGTTAAAATCAATTATTACAACAAAGGATAGGACTTATGTTTCTTGTCCTTCAACAAATCTTGCAACTCCTACGAATGAGAAAGCTGACAATGATGGTGTTCCTGAGCTCATCAGTGCTCTTCAAAATCTTGAGGAGGAAGATGCGTCTTTGGGTAATGATATGCAACAAGTTTCTCCTTGTAGGGGAAATGTTGGAAGCTATAACCCTTCTCCAAGGGCTAGCACGAATGACCCTGATGAGGGCTTTGAAGCTGTTATCTCCAGTAAACTTAAATCTGCGAACAAGAATAGCAACTCAAGAAGGTTATCTATAAACTCTCTGAGAAAGAGAGAAAAAAGGGCATAATAGATCTGTTTCTGATAATGTTTAAGGCTTTAAGTTGGAATGCCCGTGGTATTAATAACAATCCTACTATTCCTAGGCTAAAATTTATCATAAAGAATGAAAATGTTAAGTTAATAACTATTCAAGAACCTGTGGCTAGACAAGATAAAATTGATCAGATTGCTAGGAGGATTGGTTTTGACAATTACATGGCTAATGTTTCTAACAAAGTCTGGCTCTTCTGGGTTAATAATATTAAAGTTACTACTATTGTTAATCATGATCAGTTTTTGCACATTGAGATAGATTTTGCTTCTTTCAATTGCATGTTTACTTCTGTTTATGCTAAGAATTTAAGAGTGCAGAGACAGTCTCTTTGGAGTCAGTTAGGGAATCTAACCTGTGATATGAAGCCTTGGATTCTTGCTGGAGATTTCAATACCACCAGAAGTCCTGATGACCAGCTAAATTGCATGAACTACGATGGCATCAGTGCTGATGCTTTCAATGATTGTATTAGGCACTGTAAGTTGGATGTTCCTGGGCACAGTGAGTCTCGCTACACCTGGAGCAACAATAAGGCATGGAAGAGATTAGATTGGGTTTTAATCAATCAAAAGATGCTAAATGACTTAAGTATTCAGGTTTGCCATATGGTCAGAACTTGTTCTGACCATGCCCCTTTGTTAATTTCTGTAAATAATGCCTCTGTTTTCAATTCTAAGAAAGGTTCTTTCAAGTTCATCAATGCTTGGACTAATCACCCTGATTTCATGAATTGTGTGAATCAGAATTGGTCCAAGCATTGTAATGGTGAGGTGAATACCATCTTTTGGTACAAGCTTAAAAGGTTGAAGGTGTTTTAAAAAAATTGGAATCACACTACTTTTGGAAACATTTTTAACAAAGTTAAAGCTGCTATTATTGAAGTTGATAACTGTGAGCTTATTCATCAGAATATTAACAGTATTATTTCTAAATCTAATCTTTCAAAAGCCAATAGCATTCTTATTCTTGCATTAAAGGATGAAGAATGCTATTGGAAGCAAAAAAAATTAATGCTTGGTTAAATGATTGTGATGGAAATACTAAGCTTTATCATAATTATGTTGAAAAGAAAAGAAAAAGAAACTATATTGCTGGTATTAAGAATAATGGGAGTTGGCTTACTGATCAGTGTGATATAGCTACTTCTGCTGTTGATCACTTTAGCAAGCTCCTTTCCTGTGATTTAAGTGACAATAGTTTAGTTGGTACTCAAGATTCTATTCTAAACAATATCCCTAAGATTGTGTTGGACAGGGAGAATGAGGAGATCACTAAGCCTATGTCTATGGATGAAATCAGGGCTGTTATTAGTGAAATGAAGAAGGACAGTGCACCTGGCACTGATGGGTTTAACTCCTTTTTTCTTAAGTATTGTTGGAGTATTATATGTTATGATCTTTGCAATACATTAAATGCTTATCTGGTTGGGTGTGATATCCCTAATGGGGTGTTCTCTACTGGAATTTTCCTTGTTCCTAAAATAGCTAACCCTATTACCTGGAATAATTACAGGCCTTTAAGTATGTGCACTATTTTAAATAGATTATTCTCTGCTATTATCAATAAGAGAATATCTTTTATTCTTCCTAGAATCATTTCTCGAGGCCAGAGTGCCTTTGTTAAGGATAGGGTAATCCATGACAATGTGTTAATTGTTAAAGAGATGCTTCATAATATTAGGAGGAAGCCTTCTAAAGGCAATATCATCATGCAATTAGACATGACAAAGGCGTTTGACAGAATGTCTCACACCTTTGTCATTAATACTTTAAAATGCTTTGGTTTTTCTGACAATTTTGTCTCCTTAGTCTATAGGCTGATATCTAATGTGATGGTTACTGTTCTAGTTAATGGTGCTTGCTCTGGTTACTTTCCCCAGAAGACAGGTTTAAGACAAGGAGATCATTGATCTCCTTGCCTTTTTATCCTGGCTGAGGAGGCTTTGTTAAGAGGCCTTTCTAATCTATATGATTCTAATAACAGTGTACAATATTACTTAAAATCAGGTTATATCTTACCCTGTATAGCCTTTGCTGACGACATAATTGTTTTCTCCAACAGTGCTCCTTCATCTATCAACTGCCTGAGCAAGTTATTGGACAATTATCAGCATGAATCTGGGCAGATGATTAACACAGAAAAGACTAAAATATTTACCTCCTCGAAGTGCTCCAGGGTGAACACTGCTAGGATCAGCTCTCATTTGGGTTTTCAGATTGAGCAGGCTCCTTTTAGCTACTTAGGAGTAACTATTGCTGCAAACAATAAAGGAAAGCACTTCATTCCTCTGATTGCTAAGATTCAAAACAAAATCAATGAGTGGGATCTGAAGAACCTGTCTTATAGTGGCAGATTATCCCTTAGAAGACATGTTCTTCATCCCATTGTCTATTTCTGGATGCAGAATAGCCTTATACCTAAGAATATTTTGAACAAAATTGATTTGTGTTTTAATAAATTCCTTTGGAGACCTAAGTTTAATGATAGCTCTATTCACTAGGCTAGCTGGAGAAGTCTGTGCAAGCCTTTTGAAGAAGGGGGTTTGAATATCAAACTAATGTCTGATATTCAACTCACTTTTTCTTTCAAGCTTTGGTTTTTGTTTAGAAAAGGGAAGTCCCTTTGGTCTGACCTTATTTCCAAAACCTATTGTCAGAATGTGCATCCTACTATGGCTAAATGCAGTGTCTCTGATTCTATTGTTTGGAAAAGGTTATACTCTGTCAAAAATGGGGCTGACCAGTATATTCAGTGGAAGGTGGGCAGTGGTGAGGTTGATTTCTGGAGAGATTCGTGGCTTAACATGCCTCCTATCATATCTGAGCAAAATGATTGGTATCTTCCAGTCAAATTAAAATCCTTTTGGAAAAGTGATAGATGGGACTCCAATCTGCACTCACTCCTTCCTCATGATAGATATCAACGCTTGTGTTATGTTTAATATTAATCATGACAAGGATGACGTGATAGAATGGAGTCTCTCAAAAGATAAAAATTTCAACACTAAAATTACTTGGGAAAATATCAGGGTTAAAAACAACAAGTCTTTCTTCTTTAAAAGAATTTGGCATAGCTTTATTCCTTCGAAATTTTCATTCTTATGCTGGAAGATACTAAATAACTTTGTTCCTATTGATAGTGTGCTTTCCACTAAGCATTTCGTTATAGTTTCGAAGTGCCAGTTTTGCTGCAATAGTGAAGATATATCCCATCTCTTCATCAATTGCAGGTTTGCCTGGCACTTATGGAACTATTTTGGCCTTTTATTTAGGGTCCCTGTTAGGCGTTTCATGACTTTCCGTCACATGCTTTTTGTGTGGTTTAGTCTTTCTAAGAGTAATTTCCATATTACCCGTTTTGTTCCTCTTATCATTGTGTGGACTATCTCGTTTAACAGAAACCACTCTAAATTCAATAAGCCTGTGGACTCTATTAGTGGTGCTATTAACAGGGTAAAACGTTTTATCCTAGGTATTGATTCAAAACTTAAAACTAAGCACTGGTCTGGTAATATGTATGCAGGAACTCAAATAGGAGCTATGTCTATAAATAGAAGGAAAGCTTGTTACCTGAATTGGAAGCCGCCTGATCCTGGAAGAGTGAAGATTACCACTGATGGCGCTTGCTCCTTCTCTGGTGAGGCTTCTGGTGGGATCATCGCGCGCGACGCTCAGGGCAATCTCATCGAGGGCGATGGCTTTCTGTTTGGCAAGGTTAGCCCTTTGCAGGCAGAAAGGAAGGCTTTGATTGAGGCTCTGGTTCTGTGTCAAAGAAAAGGTTGGAGTGAAGTTGATCTGGAAACTGATTGCATGTCTCTGATCAATGGATTGTCGTCAAACTCCGATGTGAGTGACTCCAGTGATGTTATCAGGGCTCTGCTTCCTCCTGCTGCTCGATTACGCCATATCTCCAGATTGGAGAACGTTGCTGCAGACTGGATCTCGAAGTGGATCTTGAACGAGAAGAAAAATTGCTCTTTCACCATTCACAATGCTCCTATCCCTCTCCTAGCCATCACTGTGCTTGAGAGCTTAGGAGTTGGATACATTGATCCGGGTTAGGAGCTGGGTTTTCTTCAAGCTTGATTTGGAGGTGGATTCTTTTATCCGGGATAGGAGTAGGATTTGATTTCATTGATTTGGCTTGAAGGATTGGTTTTGTTGCTGAGTTTGTTGGGAGGTTGATGGTGTCTGGTTGTAGAAGGTTGGATGCTGCTCGATTAGGGTTTTTTTGAATTAGGGATTAGTGAGTCTGTGTGATTCGAGTTAGGAATAATTTCTTGTCGTCTTGGGTTTGTATTGAATTGGGTCTGTGTTGGGCCTGGTTATTGTCTCTATGGCTCTGTTCCCTTGTGTTGGGTCTGTTTTATGGGTTGCAACTTGGCCCAGTCTTTGTTCTGTGAGTTAAATATTAATAAAGTTACTTTTTGAAAAAAAAAAAGAACATATTTGTTTAAAGAACATCTTTGGATACAACGATGTAATTTACCATTATACCACTGGCACAACAATTTAAACGGGTCGCCGAAAAGGTACCGGCTGATTGGACCGAAACAAATGCAGCGTGTCAGAAATGCAAGCTTTAAATTTGGATCATCGTCGAGATTGCCATTTCGGCTGTTGGCACCAGACGGAGACTTAGATTTTGGTTATTCCATTTGAGCATGGTGGTTCTCCGGTGAATTTCGGGTACCAGGATTTGCAGAGTTGGATTAATAATTTCTCTGATTGGAGCTGCTTGGGATAGGTTAGCTTTTGTACTTTGATTGTTATATTTGATCATTTCTGGTAGTCTTCTTGTTTTGTGCAGCGAGAAATCAACAAGTTCTTATATTTTCAGTCTATGGTTCAACTACTATTATCATCAATACAGTCGCTGATTTGCTTTCCTCAGTGCGTGCTTGTTACTCTTTAATCTAGCTATTGGTGTAGCGACCGTTATATAAACCCAGTTGTTAAAGCTATCCAAGAACAGTGAATACGACCGTCTCCATGGTTGCTTCAACAAAGGAGTAACACAAACTTCCAAGAAACCTACACCAAGTCCAAGTCCAATCCCAGCATAAAACCGTTTTAAGGACATGTTGCCATCTTCATCATCACTATCAATTGATGGCTGAACTGGTGAAACCTCAACCGCACACTTTTTAGTGACCGGAGCTCCACAAAGACCGACATTTCCGGCAAACGATGAAGCAGGTAAGCTTTGCAGCTGATTCTTAACAAACCAAGATTTACGCCGTACTCGTACTCTCTCCCTTTCCATCTAACAATGGCTGAGCTGACATAATCGGTTCCCATCGTGGTAGCTTCATTGATATATGAAGAAGTGTATAAAGTCGCGATTGTCGTAGTCGAATTCTCAGCATGAACCATGGCAGATAAACTGCTGATGCAGCCCGGAATCGTGCCAGATATATTATTTTCCGAAAGATCCAAGATCTGCATTTTATTTAACTGAAATAAACCATAAGGTATGTTTTGAGTTATTCGGATAGATTTCAGGTTGAGAAATACCAGTGATGGTAGCTGTTGTCTGATCCATGTTGGTAGAGTTCCAGAAGTTGTTATCAATCTGATCAATAAACTCTAAAGAAGTACAGTTATATAGAGAACCTGGAAATTCTCCATTTAAGCTATAAAGAGCTTATTGAGTTGGAAAAATGGGACCGATTTTGCAGTAACTTAAATTGATCGAGTTGAAAAGGCGGTAACCAACCAGGAGTGAAGTTCAAAGTTAATGAGTTACCAGATAAGTCCAGTCTTCGTAATTTGGCGAGCTTCATGAAATGTACATCCGTTATTAGATCTCTCAACACTTTCAAAGAAACATAAAAAAACTCTAGCTTGGATAAAACCCCGATACTGTTTTAACCGGTTATCACCAACCACAACTCTTTTAAGAAAGAAAGCGTACTAACATCAGGCAGTGACCCTTTTAGTTGCTTTTGTATCAACTTTATAGAAACAAGCTTAGATGGGTACTTCAATCTTTCTGGAAGAGTACCATCTAACTTATTTTGTAAACGGAGTTCGGTTAGAGAAGACATTGTGTTTACTACTTGAAACCAATCTTTTGTGATGAAGAAAGATTAGAAAGCCAGTTGATGTTTTCAGGAGTGTATCTTATGTAAGCGAGGGCGCCATTGAAGAAGTTGTAACTGAGATCAAGTGATTTTAAGCTGGAGAGATTGGCAAACCGATAGGACAAGGTTCCACCAAGACCTGCTCTAGAGAAACTCATGTGCTTTATTTTATTCAAGGATTTGTCGAAATGTGGAATCGGATTACATCGAAATCGTTGTGGCTAAGATCCAGACAGTTTAAATGCCGCAGTTTGAGAAGTGAAAACCTATGTTACCTGAAAAATGAAAGTTCAATGTTTCTTCAGACACTGTTTTGAGAATTGTTTAAAAATCATCTGAGAATGTTTAGTAATTTCTAAACATTCGTCATGATAACAAATTGGTTTCGTGGTGTAGTTGGTTATCACGTCAGTCTAACACACTGAAGGTCTCCGGTTCGAACCCGGGCGAAACCAAAATGTTCTTTTTTTTTGTAAGCATTTGAAGTCTTTAATTAAGATAAAAAACACAATAAGCTACAATTTACCTCTTAAAGGCTTATAATTATCTCTTGAGAAGAAGTAAAGTTCAAGAACACTGACATGACCGGTTCGGTTGCTGCATCTAACTCCTCTCCATAGTCAGTAGTCTGATTTGGACCAAGAAGAGAGATGAGCATACTCATCTCTAATCTCTCTTTTAATTTCTATTAGTGGCTGTCTCTCAGTGGCTTTGCATGGGATGTTTTGGTCCAAAAATCGTGTTTAACGAGCATCATAACAATTAAAAAAAGACATAAACTAGTTGATAAAACATTGTTCTTCTGCTCTGTTGATTAATCATTTGAGTTCAATTTGGCAACTATAAACCTTTTAAGGGTAGTCGGACCTCTGTTGTTTAATCATTTGAGTTCAATTTGGCAACTATAAACCTTTTAAGGGTAGTCGGACCCATGATCCGGCGTAATTGCATGAATGATGATAACACCTTATAACAATATTCAATTTTAGCAGATTCTTTTTAGTAGTTTCAGTTCTATATGACACGAGTCATGTGTAATTTTTGAATGTAAAAATTGAAGTAGACACTTTTTCAAACACAAACCAATCTTTATCGGAATATAGATATTTTTGTAGTCATATAATCCAACAAAGTGTTTTCCTACGCACGAAGTGTTTTATTATATGTATACTGCAAAACTTATACCGGCAAATGTTCAAACATTTGCAAAGCAAGACAACCAGCATTTACTAGGCAAGACAACGTTGTCATACTTGAATTCTCAAATAAAACCATTTTATTAAAAAAATATTAGCTAGCAAAATGGACGCCTCGAATTCGGTCTTTGTAAATTGGTTTGCTATTGTATTATGTCCATCATCATCTTCAACGATTCTAATCTTCTCTTCTAATAGAGCATTGTCAATGAGTGCTATTGGAGCCAAATCATCTCCCGATTCTAATCTTCCTTTCTAATAGAGCACTGTCAATGAGTGCTATTGGAGCCAAAATCATCTCCCGGTGACGTTTGTCAGATCTTCACCATTTAAATCTATTTAGGTTTCGGTATCAAAATTCTATTACAATTCGATGACACTTACCATAAGGAGTAGGCTAAAAAAAATTTGTAAACAAAGCCAAAAATTATACGTGGCTGAAGAAGAAGCACAAAAAATATAGCAGATGAATCTCTTTAAGGCAGAAGATGAGACCAAAATTTAGGTGCAAAATTGTTTGCTAAAAATCTAAGGATAAATTTTGTTGAATGCAAGAAAAATGTTTATACCGGACCAAAGGTGTAGACTGATCATTGGCGGCGCCTAACCATGGTTGTCAAAGGACTTCTTAAGATATATATAAGTTTTTAAATGTTAAATTTCAACCAGACGTGTTACATGTGACAAATAATACAAAAGAAGTGCCACTACACTTTGTCGTACTGATATCAGTGTTGCTTTGTTTTTATGTTTTGGTATGTTTGGCTAAGAAAAAATGAGATGGCAGGGTTTATCGTTAACTGGAGAGTATTGTGCAAATCATTGATTCTCTAGAAATAATGAGAGTTGGGTGTAAAATTATTAGTTTCGAATGTAGACAGTTGAGAAAGCTAAAAGTTTGCGGCTACAGTTGAGGTAAAAGATAAACACTTGGAGACATTCTGATAAACATAATTCATTTGTGAGCTGAGAGTGTCATGTAACAAAGATGAGTGGTTTAGTGTTTAATGTTTGAGAGAGTCTTCTAGTAACCTCTTGTATATAAAATATGTCTTCGTTTCCCTTTTATGTACGATTTCTACACAATTCGAATCACGATAAATATGTCATATGTGTGCACTTAGTTTACATTCTTGTTATTTCTTGATTTGTTGTTTTAGGTTTCACAACTAAGCTTCGAGTACGAACTGAAGCATTGTAGCTCTTCTGTTCTTGTTGCATATTCAATACTACAATCTAACAGGGTTCAACTGGAGCGGCTGAACTTGGGTTACCTTGTCTATGAGTTCGGTTATTACTAAAACCTAGGATTGTTGATTATCTTGAAACACAAATGCTCTTGTAAGATGAATTTCCCTAAAAAGTGGTGTAGTGATCGTGGTAAGTTTTGAGAAATACCGGTTGTAATGTGTTTACACAAACGAATAACGTTTTACAATCAACTAGTATCTTCGTTGCAAAGTTGATTGTAATTAGAGCCAATTTATAACTAATTTGCAACAATACAATTTTGAACGATTATATCAAATACGGGTTAACGAAGTTGTAACCATATAACAATTAGTTGGAAGATAAATTTATTTTACCACGTAATAACAAATGATATAACAGTAGTTTTGAAATCGATATTTTATCACGTAATAACAACTAATTGGATGTTGTAAATATTAAATTATTATTATTGTTAACCCGAAAATAAAATAGTTACTAATTTACTATCAATTATACCTTGTAAATATTAACCCATTAAATTAACTAAATCTATACATAATATCTACAGAATTAATTTATCATCTCCAAACCCAAATGTCACAACCATAAAATCCAGCATTCCCACAAAAAATACTCCACCTTAAAACCACATTATACCCACCAATAAACTCAACCCAAATATTTCACACACAAAAAAACAGACATTACCTATCCAAATCTTAAAACCACTCTCGAACACCTAATCTCACATAAAGATAATTCGAGTATTAGGTCTCTCTACCAAAAGTTAATTTATCAATTCATGCTTCTTTTCTTTTTTAGAGTTGATTCGAGTATTGAGTTTTCATGAGTTCGTGTTTTTTTTTCTTCTTTAGACTTGATTCGAGTATTACGTTTCTTTCTGAGTTTTGATTATAGATTTTATGGTTTCTAAAGTAACCATGGTCAATATATTGCTCACAGGTTGGTAGCTATAAGAAGCATCTTTTGGTTTTTCCATTCTGGGCTCTCTCCATCTTTTATGTTTGTGTCTCAACGGTAAGACATTTTTCTATTTACGGAATATGGTTTATGGCCATTATTTTCTTATTTTGTCTGGTTTCAATCATGTTTTGTGAGTTTATCTGAAAGTTGTAATCATAACAACTAAATTGATATTTGGATTGTTCCAGTGATTCTATGAAACATTGGATGAGTGAGAAAGTTAAGTGATTTTGTTTTGGGTTTGGTATTGGTTAATTGATAACCAGTTTAGTTGAAAGCTAAAACATATTATGTAATTTTTATAGATTGGATTTTTTTATTGCTACCACTGAAACTGTGCCACATTAGTTTAGTGTTAGTATGTTTGTTTTTAGTTTAGGTTTCATTATTGTTCTGGATTCAAGTTACAAGTTACAGTAGTTTAATTGTTCTAAGTTATGGTTGTTCAATTGTTCCGGGTTTAATTGTTCTAAGTTACAGTTGTGTGTATACTATATTTTTAATACATGCAATTATTTTTACATGTTCGGTTCTGATTTTTTATTTTGATTGTTATATATACTTGAAGTATTGTTACTGGTTAATCTAGTAGATGATTCACCTGCAATCAATGCAAGATTTTGTCTTAATTCTCTTAAGTTTGTTTAATTCACCATTCGGTGTATGTATGTGTCTTTATGATATTTTGCACCTTGTCCACTTGAAACCACCCCATTTATCATATGGATTGTAAATAATATTAAATATTTCATTCAGACGGACACTTACTACTATTGTGTCTTATGGCTTCATGTTACATTGTTTTTATTCTGTAGTATTCGCTTATTGTATCATTCATATCACATAATTTTTGTTTCTCTTACTGAGTATTATCACCTACAAATATGTGTGCTTATCACTCTTTGGATAAAATTTAAAATAAGGAATATAGATAAACATTGAAAGATGTTGTTTTACCACCTCTAACGGTTTCAAACATACATGTACACGTTGGTACCAGATAAATTGTTATCTTCAGAGTAATTTATGTTTGTGCTTGTGAAGTTTGGAAAAACTTTTGGTTTTCTCATTAATGAAAGTAATGTACTTAGTCTCTATTTTTATAGTGAGCTTACAATGTTTTTTATATTTTATTTCTCCTTAAAACTATATAGTTTCATGTATATCCTTACATTCGAGATACACTGATGGTATATATTATTGAAGTTATTATTTTTAGTTATTTTACTCTAGGAGTTTATACCTTCTTTTTTAGCATGGTCTTTTTGTTATATATATATATATATATATATATAAAATAAATTTTCTACTACATAAAATCAAATTAAGCAAACATGACATTGTTTGTTTTAGTATAGTTTCCATTTCATATTGTCGAACACAACGTTAGTCTGTGGTATACTTCTATTACTTCTGTGTGATTCCTCCAACTTTAATATTTGAATACATAATGTTGTATTTTAAGCTGTAGCGGTATTATTTCTCCGTGAATGATCTGATTGATTCCTATTTTAATTACTGATAAGGTTGACCTATCGAGAAAGAATTATCGAGGGTTTATAACAAGAAAGATAAAAAAAATTGTATAGTTTACTTTTTTATATTTATATTTTTTACTTATGAGAAATCCAAAAAAGTATGACTTAAATACGATATAAAAACTAAGAATTATTTTTTTATTTGACTAGGAACCACATTATAGAATATAAAAAATTAATGTATTTTAATTACTCATAAGGTTGACTGATCGAATAACTAAACGAATTTGTTTTCATGGTGAGCTCATAGCCTTTCTTTATATTTTATATTTTCGTAAAACTATGCACTTTCATATGTATCTTTAGAATCTGGATACATTGTTTTCATGTGCTATTAAAGTTCTGATTTGTAGTTGTTTTATACCTCCGTTTTTAGTGTGGTCTTTTTTGCTATATATAATATGAATCTCCAACTATATAAATCTAATAAGTAAATATGACATTGTTGTTTTAGTATAGCTGTTATTTCATAGTATTTAAATCATCTACTACTTCACAAATATAAAAAAGCAACATTACCTTTTGGTAGAGTATCATCGGTCTTTAGTATACTTTTATTGCTTTTACACGATTCCTCTAACTTCAAGATTCGAAAACAAACTCATGTTGCTTTAGGTGTAGAATCATCGGTTCTCTATGAGTAATTTGATTATTTCATATTTTAATTACTGATAAGATTGACTTATTGAGAAAGAACGATTCAGGGTTTATAACAAGAAGAGTAATTAAAAATTTCATACCTCTATTGTAGTTTTCTACTCAATATTTATAGTGTTTAACAAGAAAGGGGCATTGAGCCATTAGTCTTGTATCTTTTTAAACTTCGACATGGTTTAGGTCGGTCAAATTATATTCATATCATTTATATCAAGAGCCTGAATAAGGATAATTGTATATAGGCCAAAGCTATTTCCTCCATGTTATTTTTTATTTCCTCCATCTTTTGAAAAATCCTCCATGATGTTATTTCCTCCATAAAGGAAGTTACAAAATTGCCCTTTTACCCATTTTTCTTCACAAAACCATTACCCTAACATACCCGTTCTATTCAGTACAACAAAACCCATTCTTCACCATTATCACTACCTTACAAAGAAGAAAACCCATTTTTCACCCTAGAGAACTACCTTACAAAGATGAAAACCCATTTTTCACCATTATCACTACCTTACAACAGCTGATTCGAAGATAGAGAAAGCTTCGAGAAGAAATTCTAGGTTTTCTATGTAATTTTTTGTTTATCGGATGATAATGACCTTATCGTATGTAATTTTTTGTTTATCGAATGATAATGATTTTTATCAGATGTATCGTTTTGTTTATCGGATGATGTTTTTTGTTTATCGGATGATGTTTTTTGTTTATCCTTGTTGTTTAGCCTTGTTTAAGTGTTTAGAGGTTAAGAAACAATCAAATTTTAATATACACTGGTGTTTTACACTTGATTCTGAGAGGACCACTCGGAAAAGTGCAATGTCCCAGTGAACAAGGCTATCACATTAAATAACGAGACAGAGGGTTTGCAACTGATTCCGAGTGGCCCTCTCGGAATCAGTTGCACATTTTTTTTGAAAAATTACAACGGATTCCGAGTGGCCCTCTCGGAATCAGTTGCACATTTTTTTTGAAAAATTGCAACTGATTCCGAGTGGCCCTCTCAGAATCAGTTGCACATTTTTTCTGAAAAATTACACCTGATTCCTAATTCCCGGCTCGGAAATAGTTGTTTTTTTTTTCCAGAACTGTAAAAATCGGGTTTAGCTGAAAAAATAAGTTTCGAAATAGGTATTTTCAAGCTACGAAGTTGTAAAACGTAAAAACAAGTTTAAATTACTATGTTTGTCGATTGAGTGCTGTTCTCCGGCTTTGTTTGGGTTTCTTCATTTTCCATGATTAATCTTCAATAAAATTGAAGTTCTTTGTTTTAAGGTTAATTTTAGAGGTAGAATCATATATCTTGGATTAAAGTTAGGTTAATGCTGTGTTTTTTCATATAAGACTATCTATTAGATAAATGGCATCTAGTGATAAATTTGAAATAAAAATAAGGGTAATTTGGTAAAAGCAAGTCACTAGTGTTTTTGAAAGTTTGAAACATGGAGGAAATAAAAAATAACATGGAGGAAATAGCTTTGGCCTTGTATATATTATCCAATTTCAATGCATATGGTTTGTTTGGATATTCATTATCAACGGTGACACATGTAGAGGAATATAATATATTTGTGCATGCTTTGGCACTATATCTGATAGTGGGGAACCAATCCCTATATGTGGCCTCTCGTTTTGTGATGCACATGTTCTTATTAATCTCTGCTGCAATCCCTCACAACTCGAGACCTTTGATTCATATTGTAGGCTATATTTACGACACCTCTCAGAAAATAAAAAACAATAATATAGTTTTTTACAAATGGAAATCGATGAATAAATCTCAAATAATACAAATAATAAAAGTAAAATTGCATTGTGAGAAGAGATGATTTGCATCTTGACTGTCCACAAGATAAAATCAACGCTTAAAAGATTTATTCGCATTATTGGTTAAGTAACCAAATAGTCGCTACTACAACAAGAAACACGGGTCGCATGTCACTTGGATGTCTTCAATCACACTAACATGATACTCCATTTCATAGTAGAATCACTTTGTACATGCATCTCTTCATATTTCTCAGAGATATGAATATCACACAACCTAAAGGTATATATTCCCCCTCGGTCATGCCTACGACTCGGGAAACATAAAGGCCTTGACTCCCTCTCGGTCATGTTTACGTATTCAGGAAACATAAGGGTCTGGATTCCCATTCGGCTACTTCTCGCAAGCTTGGGAAAATGTAGGGTATCATTTCCCTCATAACCTCTTGTGAGAGGATTGGGAAACTTCTAACATATTGGTATATCCTCTTATTTTACTTATTAGTTTTTTTTTGGCTAATAGTAATCATGTTTCCTTTATCTTGAAGTCGTGAGGATTATACACTTATGTAAACAACAAATTTTTTTCCTCAGAGACTGTAGCAACCTACTACCTGTTTCTGTACCTTTTTCCTTGGATAATTATATTTTTTCCTCAATGTAGGTTTTGGTTGGCAAAGATTAATTAACGAGCCATAAACATATCGTGTATCAATTGATCTTTACGGAGCCATGATAGTGCCGGTAGAGAAAACTACACCTGTTAGAGGGAGAAAATAGCACGTGGCGTACAACCACTCAAGTCATAAGCTTTCCAGGCTTAACAGTGAGCTCATAAAAATTCAAAAAGAAACAATAACTTCTCACTCGAAGCCTTAGAGGATTGGAAAACTGCAAAAATTTACGGCCTACTCGTTCAACCCAACTCACAACTCAAATACTCAGAATCCAGAAACTCAAATCATGAAAGATAGTAATACAACTATACTCGGTTTATTTCTATTCTCACTCTCCCCCCCCCCCCCCCCCGAATTTATTTCACAAGAATTATAGGAGGTTACTAATATGGGCTATATTTTTACCATGCCTGAACCTGCACTATTATCAAGTTTCGGGTAAGCACTATTGTATGTACTATGATCGAAATTTAGTTTATAAATGTTTCGGAAACGCATTTGAGCATCAATCAATCTTTTAAATTATTAATGCATTCAACATGTGGCATAATGGCCACTTACTATGTAAATAATGTAATTGTTATAACTATAACCGAACTATAAATTAGAAGTCTAAACTAAGAGCACATGGTGCTCGCTTATATGCACATCTAACTGGACGATTATTGTACTTTGAAGTATCCATCAATTATTGTCATTTTCTTCTCTCTAGCTCAGTATTCATTAATCTCCAAGAACTAGCTTAAAACATCAATAATCTTTCTTTGAAACTTATTCCATTAGCTCGAATAAAATCCAAACATAGTAGTGTCAAAACCAGAAAAGCGGCTTCAATTTTTACCGTGAGGGGTTAAAGCCTTACTCTTCTCAAGAAAATAAATAATGATGGCAGAAATAGACGGTTGTTTGGCCCGATAATATATGTTTTTTTACACGGGAAAAATGTTGGGACTACTGGTTGTTAGAGGTATTTTGAGTTTCGTGTGAATGGACGTCGTCGGCATCGCGTTTAGCCTCAAAGAAAAATTAACCAGTGGAGGTTGGTGCAGACTGTCGACCATGTTACAAATTTTAAAGATGTCCGTAAAATTTGAGTATCGCAACTCATCCACATGCCAATACAACAAATAAATGTGGTAGGACTGAGGACATATGCACTCAATGTAAACTGCATTTATTATAAAGTCCAATATTGACGCGTTAAATTGACATTAGTTTGTTCTTGCGATAAAAAAACTTGTTATTTAGCTTTGGAGGTTTAAATTAATGTTGACCTAGTACCTCAACGTAAGACACGAATGTTAACGCACTAGGTCGACATTAGTGTGATCCTATGACAAAACAAATTTAAAAAATAACTTAAAAATTTGAATCAACAATAGAAAATTTGTATTTCCCATCAAATCCAACAAAATAACTTTATAAACTCAGATATTCTTGAATAACTAATAATCTTTTACAGTTTATAACTAATTTAAACTATTAAAATTAATTACATATATTTTTTAAATTTATATATTATTTTAATAATCGTAATTCAAATTTTAAAAAATCATATTTGATTAGAAAATAGTTAATTAAAAATTTGATAGACGTTTGTCTATTTTCGATTTGAGCGAAAATGAGAATATTTAGTTGATGTCCTTGTTTATGGGTGATTTTAACACTAAAATATCATCTACTAAACAATTAGGCTATTCTAACTATTGCTATCAGAGTTCTACTAACTTTAATGAAGTCATAAAGGACTTTTCCTTGAAGACGCGGGCTTTTCAAGGACTCTATTGACTTGGACTAATAAGACTAAGTGGAAGAGATTAGATCGTGTTCTAATCAATCAAGAGTGGACTTATTACTTTGCAGAAACAAGGGTTGTTAATATGGCTCAATCATATTCTAACCACACTCCAATGTATATATATATATATATCATTAAAAACAGAGTCAAGCACACAAAAAGCTTCGAATTTATCAACGCTTGGATTCTTGATAAAAAAAACTGGAGATTTTAGAATCAAGTTGGACTGAACCTATGACTGGATACCCTTATTCATTTTCTGGAACAAGCTAAAGAGGTTAAATGAAGTATTGAAAACTTGGAATAAAGAACAGTTCGGTAACATCTTTAATAAGGTTATTCAAACAGAGAAAAATGTTAAAGCTTGTGAAATAAGATTTATAAACTCTAACAGTGAGGATGATAAGATAGCTTTGGCCAAAACTATTGTTGAGCATCTTCTGGCTCTATCTATGGAAGAAGAGTACTGGAAACAAAAATGTTACTCAAACTGGATCCAGGACAGAGATAGAAACACGAAGACTTATAATAATTATGTAAGAAAAAAAGAAGGAAAGCAAGAATTAGAGGGATAAATCATAATAACAAATGGCTTTCAGAGGATGAAGACATAAAATCAACAGTAATTAAATACTTCGAAAATATTCTATCTACCCTATCTTATTCTAATCAGGAACTACAAGATGCTTACCTGAATGATGTTATTTTTAATGTTATTCCTAAATTAATTAGTTACTAGAACAATTATCTATGTTAGTTGAACCTTCATACCAAGAAATATGGAGCACAATTCAAAGCATCAATTCAGAAGGAGTTGCTGGAGTTGATACATACAACAAAAGATTATTTACATCATGTTGGAACATCTACTATAATATGCTTAATCCCAAAAGTAGACAATCATAGATACTGGAAGCAGTACAGGCCAATAAGTCTCTGTACAATGCTCAATAAAATTATGTCTAAGCTATTTAATAACAGGATTTCACTTCTTTTGCCTAAAATGATTTCAGAAGTGCAGGGAGCATATGTGAGAGGGAGATCCATTCATGAGAACATACCAATTGCAAAGGAATTGGTGTATCACATTGGCAGAAGAACAAAGGCTGGTAACATAATCATTAAGGTGGATATGAGAAAGGCTTTTAACAACCTTTCTCACATCTTTGTCTTGAAAGTCTTACAATATTATGGCTTCAATAACAGAGTAATTACAATAGTGGGTAACATTATAAAATCAGTACATGTATTTATACTTATAAATAGAGAATCTGATGGTTTCTTCAAAGTAAAAAGGGGTGTTAGACAAGGGATCGACTGTCTCATAGTCTATTTATATTAGCAGAGGAGATTCTGCTAAGAAGCTTACATGTTATGTTTACAAAAGATGAATCCTTAAGATTCTAATAGAAGTAAACTAATAATCCCTAGTCTATCTTTTTGCTGATGATTTACTTATTTTAACTAATGGATTGTCAACTTCTATGGAGAAAATTAGAGAATTGTTTCAGGTTTACCAGAACATCTCAAGCCAGGCTCTTAATAAGGAGAAAACCAACATCATTACAGCTTCTAGTCTCTCACCGAACAGAAGAAATGCTCTTGCAATTCAAACTAGCTTCAGTCTAAGTAACCTCCCAACAACTTATCTTGGCATTACACTTAGTTCTAACTATAAAGCAAGAAAATACTTACCACTGCTGGAAAATATAAAAGTGAAAATAGAAAATTGGAATGACAAGCTGCTACCGTTCGGAGGAAGACTTACATTACTAAACTCAGTTATTATGCCAATCCACCTATACTGGATACAAAGTTGTTGGTACCCTAAATCAATCATCTCCAAAATCGAAAGATTGCTAAACACGTTTCTGTGGGGATCAACCAATAAAGAATCCAAAATCCACTAGTCATCATGGCAAAGAATCTGCAAAACATATGGGGAGGGTGGATTGAATGTCAGAAGCTTACAAGATATTTAGACTGCCTTTTCATGTAAACTATGGATCAAATATAGAGAGAACAACTCTCTGTGGGCAAATCTTATCCATAGTATTTACAGTAAATATAAACATCATTTACAAATAAACTTCTCCAAGAAGGGTTCTCAAACGTGGAGGAGGTTGTCCAATATAAAATTATTTGCAGAGGAGAAAATCAAATGGATCTTAGGTGAAGGTAAAGTATATTTATGGCTCGACCACTAGTATGAATTCTCCCCTAATCAAATTAGAAAACAACACAAATGATAGTTGGTTCAAAGGAATCCATGTAAACACTTTATGGGAAAATTTTGAATGGAATGTGCAAAAACTAAAAAGATATCTAATAGACTCAAACATAAAACTCATATTAAATACATGTATTAAAGACAATGTTAAGGACACTATCTACTGTAGAATATCTAAAGATGGTAAATTCAGTGCTAAATAAACTCTGAATGTCATAAGTCTTTCTCTTTTTAAATCATCTCTCTATGAAAATCTGTGGAATAATATAACTCCAAGAAAATGCTCGTTCTTAGCCTGGAGACTCTTACAAAACAAACTTCCTATAGATTCAATAATGCAGTCTAGACACATATCAATTTTATCAAAATGCATGTTGTGTAGAAACTTTGAATTAAAAAACCATTTATTCGTGTCATGTGACTTCGCTTAGAGTATATGGTCTGTTTTGCAGGAATCTTAAAAGTGAAAATAAAGAGATTCATGAACACTACACATCTATTCAGAGCATGGTTCTGGCCATCTCCATCAAAGATACATGTAAAAACAATTTTGCCTACTCTTATAAGCTCGTCTATTAGGCAGCAAAGGAACAAAACCAAAATCAAAGGGGAAAGTTTTTCATCCAGGGCAACAATCAAATACATCTCTAATATGATAGTTTATCTAGAACATGTTGGTCTCCTACTGAGAAAACATTGGAAGAAGAATGAAAAAGAAGCTACAACCCTTGGATGCGTAAATCATATTAAGATGAAATGGAAAGTAACTTAGATTAAATGGACACCTCCTTCGCAAGGAAGTTATAAATTAAACTCAGATGTCTGTTGTCTTCATCTGGTGAATCAAATGGAGCAATAATCATAAGGGATAGAAAAGGGTAAATTATCAGTGGCTATGGTAACAACTGTGGAAAGCTTACACCACTAAAAGCTGAAGTGAGAGCAATGCAGGATAGACTACAAATCTGCAAAATCATCGGAATAAAGGAAGTTGATGTTGAATCAGAATCTGAAACTCTCCTCTCTCTTCTAGGCTCTGAAAATTTCCTTACTATCTTCAACCGGTAATCAAAACTATAAATTTGTTGAGTAAAACAAACATGTCCTTCCGATGCATTTTTAGGAAACGGAACAGAGCAGCTGATTAGCTAGATCGTTGGACTTTAAAGATTTTAAACCACCGAAAGAACTGGAAACAATCATTCTACTTGGACACAATCACTCTACTTGTCCATCTACAGAGCAGGGTAAAACTAAAATCAGCGAGAAGCAGAAAGAAACCTCGACACGACCATCCCGGGCAGCTCAAAACCTACGCAAGAACGCAAGTGACATAACAAGCGGCCCTAGAGGTAATCCTATCACTTCTACACCATCTCAGAAAGTCACTGTTAAGCCCATCGCACACCCCAGATCATCTAAAATTCCCACCCCTTTTATTGGAGAAGAGATGAACAACACCAATAAAGAACACGTCCGTTCAAATAATACCGACTACTTGCCTAGCCGAATCAGCGCCCTAGTTGATACACCGATGACTTATGTTAATGACCAGGAACCCATATTTGACCATCCGCAAGACAAATATGAAACCATAACTTTCACCAGCAACACAGATTATCCACCAACCGTTCCATGGCAAAAAGTACAAGGCAAACGATCAAAGAAAAATGCGAGGCGCGGAGTACCCATAAACTCCTCGGTTGATAAATGAAGATATTTATTTGGAACATCAGGAGCCTATGTGGGAGTACAGATCGAGGCGCTTCTCTCTCCATGGTTTGTAAGCTCGTCAAACAAAATTATTTGCCCATGTTTTGCCTCTTAGAAACTAAATTATCGCAAGAACATTTAGATACTTTTATGTCTTCTCGTTTCATAAGCTGGAATCATGTTTCTAATCTTGATGCTATAAGTAGAGGACGCATCGGTGTTGTTTGGGATGCTAGCAGGGTGGCATGTAGGGTGATTGAAATTGGAAGACAACACATCCACTTTCAAGTCCGTTGCAACGTCACTCAAGAAAATTTTTATGTTACGTTTGTTTACCCTTTGTATACTGTACCACAAAGGAGAGTTCTTTGGGAGCACCTAACCACTATAGGGGCCAACATTCGTTTACCTTGGATGATTACGGGAGACTATAACACATATTGTGCTCCAGGAGACCGAATTGGGGCTGCCCCACTCCGAAATGGTGAGTTAATTGATTTAAATAATTTTCGGATATCTCATGGTCTTGTCGATGGTCCTTCCACAGGTCCTTTCTTTACTTGGACAAATGGTACTGCTTGGGCCAAGCTTGATCGAGTCCTTATAAACCATGGGTGGAGTGATAAGGATCTCTTATGCAAAGCCACGTTCCTTCCGATGGAACCCGTTTCCGATCACTGTCCAGTTATTGTCTCGATGATTCGAGATTTTCAGCATGGTTGTCGGCCCTTCAAATTCTTCAACATGTGGCTTGATCATCCCAGATTTTCTAGCATTGTTGAAAGTTTATGGGGTCAGTCTATTGATGGTACGAAGCAGTATATACTTGCGCAGAAGTTGAAATCCCTAAAGCGTCCGTTAAGAGATTTGAATAAAGCTGAGTATGGTGGCATTCTAGAGCGTACAGCTAATGCAAATTCGGCCTTTAAAGAGGCGATCTCCTCACTCATGGCTAATCCTGATAACGTTTCTTTAAAAGAAGAGGTACATAGATTACGGGATCGTGCAAATTTCCTACTTAATGCAGAAAAAAGCTTTCTTCAACAACGTATGAGGACCACCCACTTAGTTGACGGCGACAGAGGTACGAAATAGTTTCACAGCTTAATCAAACGAGATAATGCAAGAAAGAACATTTCCTACATCGTCCGAGATGATGGCACCCGCACTACATCCCCTACAGAAGTTGCCTCCCTCCTTGTAGATTTCTACATGCACCTCTTTGGCTCATATCGGCCAAGCTCCCCCATTGATCTGACGGTCATGAGTCACGGATCCCTCGTCGGGGATCAATATTATGAGAAGCTTCTCAAACCTGTTGAAGTTGATGAAATCCGTAATGCCCTCTTTGATATCGGGAATGATAAGGCTCCGGGACCAGATGGCTACACCTCGGCTTTCTTCAAAAAGAATTGGGAACTTGTGGGAACAGATTTGGTTGATTGTGTTCGTGAGTTCTTTGATCCTGGTAGACTCCTTCGTGCAACAAATCACACCATCCTTGCCCTTATTTCGAAAAAAGATAACGATCCGAAGATGGGTGACTTTAGGCCAATTGGGCTCACAAATGTTACTTACAAAGTGATTACCAAAATTTTGGCTAACCGAATGGCCCCTTTACTTCCGAATCTCATTGATAAAGGACAAGGTGCTTTCGTAAGTGGTCGAAATCTTGTTGATAATGTTTTCCTTGCCCAAGAGTTGGTAAGAGGTTCAAACCGTGCAAGAGTTTCTCCGCGATGTATGCTCATGGTGGATCTTCGCAAAGCATTTGACACAGTTTCATGGGACTTCCTATCGGATATTCTCCATGGTATCGGGTTTCCTCCAAAGTTTGTGGGATGGATTCTTGCTTGTGTCACTACAGCTTCCTTCTCGGTTTCTATCAACGACGAGCTTCATGGCTTCTTCTGTGGGCAGCGAGGCTTAAGGCAAGGTGATCCCATGTCCCCTACTTTATTCATCATTTGCCTCGAATATTTGTCTCGTTTGTTAAAGAAGAAATCGAGCGAACCGAGTTTTAAATTCTATCCGAAATGCGCCCGCACTCACACTACCCACCTCGCTTTTGCTGACGATTTGATACTACTTTCAAAAGGAGATGAGACATCGGTTAACATCCTTATGGAATGCTTGAGCCATTTGGAAGATGTTTCGGGACTATCACTGAATCCTTCTAAATCCAAAATATACCTAGCCGGGGTTAAAGGGATTGTTTATGATCGGATCATGGAAAGAGTCGGATTTGAAGTTGGCACTTACCCTATACGTTACTTAGGGATACCTCTCGCTCCTATGACCGTCTCAGTTACTGATTTTTCCCCTTTGACAGAGGCTATCTCGAGTTACATTCAAAAAATGGGAACATATGAAACTTTCCTACGCGGGAAAACTTCAATTGATCACCTCCGTGCTTCAAGGGGTCGAATCCTTTTGGTTCCGCGCTTTTCCTTTGCACTCGGCAGTGCTTAACACGATCCGCTCGCTCTGCCTCAACTTCTTCTGGGAGAGGGGGGGGGGGGGTAGACCTGCTCGGATTTCTTGGGACAAAATCTGTAAACCCAAAGATGAAGGAGGACTTGGCCTTATGGATATCAGAGTTTGGAATCGTGCCCTTCTTACCCGTTCGATTTGGTTATTACATTCTGACTCTGAGTCGTTATGGATAAAATGGGTGCATGAGTATTATCTTCGAGGATAAACTATATGGGACTACCAAAGACGAGATAGAGACAGTCATCTTGTTCGGAAGATTCTTGATATTAGAGACTCTTGGATACAGATATTTGGGGGTCGAGATAGTGCCACTCTGGGTCTTGAAAGTTGTACTTTGGGTGGAAAGCTACTTACTAGACGTGTCTACGAAGCCATGAGAACAAAAAGTGAGGCATGCCCAAATCTATCAAAGTTATGGAAGAGATTCATCCCACCTAAGTTTTCTTTCACCGTCTGGCTAGCTAGCCTTCAATCGTCGCCTTGCCACGAAAGATACTCTCCAGTACATGGACTTGCCTAACATCAGTTGCCCATTTTGCAGGCACTCAGATGAGTCTGGTGCCCATCTTTTCTTTGCTTGCAGGTTCACTAAGGAAATCTGGAGTCGTATCCGATCATGGCTGGGGATTACTCGAGAAATGACAACGCTTGATAGTGCACAGAAATGGATTAGGAAGGAGCATCGAGGAACATCCTACCGATCCCGCGCCATCAATCTTGCCTTCCAAGCCACTGTTTTCGAGATTTGGCGCGCCCGCAACCGCCTTGTGTTTGATGAAGAGACCGTGACTCAAGATACCATCGTTATCCGAATCACTCTCATGACCTTGAAGATTTTATTTAGATTATATCCGCATTATCGACTCACATGTTAGAGTCCTTTTTCATTGATACACTCAGTTTTTCGGATTTTCTATGTAATAGTCCATTAGTGTCGGCCTCGAGACTTGTACTCTTTTTCCTTAAACCGGGTTTTTACCCAACGGGTGGTTAAGGTTTTTTAAAGAGGCAAGTGCTCTAGACCTTTATCAAGGCACTCTTGGACATGTCTTTTTCTTTTAGGTACATTGCTACCCTGAATTTTACTCACTTGAGAGATCATATGACTCTCTAGACGATTGTAACCTTGTACATATATATATATATATATATATATATACACCCACATTTACCCAAAAAAAAACAATCATTCACTTAGAAAATTTATAGATGGGTTACATTAAGACTGAGAAATAACTTACCCTCTTTGTAATCTTTTTGTAGCTTTCTTGATACTATAGCTGAGAAAGAAAGGAATCAAATGAAGAGAAGAAAATAGCTTTAAGAAAGCCTGGTTCATACAAATTTCGCAAACAACATTTGATTGGATTTGAATGTTTCCTGCACTCTTATCAGTTAATTAAATTCCGAAATCTCATCCAACTTTAATTACAAGTAAGGATGAAGAAGATTAATCAAGGAAGAAACTAAAAAAAAAAGGCTCTAGCAAAATCAAGAGAAAGAGAAAGAAAGAAGTCGAGCGTGAGAACCTGAAAACTAAGAAGGGAATATTTTGCACTTTCTCAAAATTTTGAATTCTCTAATAGGTCTAGAATTACGAAATCATTTCAATTTTGTCCCACGCTTTGTAAAAGTTCAATTTTTACCCAAATTAATAAAAATTCATTAGCTTTAAAAAAAACGTTGATGTCCTTGTTATTAATATATAAAAAAAGTTTTAAAATAAACAAATACTTATTCATTTTATTTATTTAATTTTGAAATAAATATAAATAGTTACGTGTAATGATTTCAAAAATAATTGGGGTAATGTATAAAATTCAACGTAGTTGAATGAATGAGTCAAGCTATTTGACATTTAAATTTACTTTCTTCGCTCCGGATCTGCACCTTCACTTTTTTTTTTTATAATTATTTATTTGTTTTAGATTATAGATTTGGTTATATGCTCTTTTATTTCATTTCTTAAAATCATCCTTTTATCTTTTGTAAAAAAATAAATAAATTCCAACCCTTGAATTTTGGTTTGGACTATTTTCTAGTGGATAATTATTTTCAATTTAGAAAAAATATAAAACCATCTTATTTTTATAAAACTGTTGTGATGGTAACCTGCCATACCTGTTTGTTTGTTAGATCTGTATAAGCGGTAACCTGCAGAACTGCCACATGTTATACCTATAACCTCTCAGATCTGTTTGAGTTTTGATTATTATTATTATTATGCTATCTGTCATACCTGTTTAAATTTTGATTATTATTATTCTATGGTTATAAATATTTATAAGTGTTGTAATTAATTTGTAAACCAAAATCCTATCTTAAGTTATAATTAAAAAATATTTTTATAATGTATATGATTATAAAATTATTATTACATTTTGGTTAGTATTATTATGATTTGGTTATTAATATTTTAAATTGTAATTATTATATAAACCAAAATTTTATATATTATTTTTAAGGTTATAATGTTATTATTACATTTTGAACATTATTACATTTTGAATATTATTATTATGTTTTGGTTTTAAATATTAAAAGTGTTGATATTATGTTATACACCAAAACCATATCTTATCATGTTAAAATATTACAAGTTTTATTATTATATTTTGAATATTATTATTATGACATGGTTATAAATAATAGTAGTGTTGTTATTATTTTTTAAACCAATATTATACCTTACGATGGTAAAATATTAAAAAATATATAGTTGTCATTTTATTATTACATTTTGATTATTATTGTGATTTGGTTATGAATATTATAAGTGTTTTTTATTATTTTTTAAACCAAGATCATATTTTATCATGGTAAAATATTACAAGTTATATTGTTATAATTTTAATATTACATTTTGATTATTATTGTGATTTTGTTTTAAATATTACAAGTGTTGTTATTATTATTTTTGCAAAAATCATATCTTATAATTATTTGATAGTACAATTGTTGTTATTATAATAAAAGATAAATATTGTTTTTTGTTTATTTAGTCGTTCACAATTTATACTCTTGTGTGCAAGGAGTTGTACAAATGTTTTCAAATTAAAATACAAAATCTAAAATATATTTTTTAGTCTCTTATCGCTAGCCATTTGTTCTGACCTAACGTTTTCTCAACGGTAAGTGCAATTTGTAAAGGATCTGCGAAAACTTGTCCTCCAGTCTAACCACTGACCTTACTTAACGCAGCAGCAATCAACTTGACCATCTTCGTCTTCCTACTAAAAATTTGTTTAGGAACAACGGTCTTATTCTTAGTTATAGTCTCGTGTCTGACACTTCATGTCACCTTATCGACCATCTTGGAATTAAAAGTTTGTTTGGTGGTCTTACTCACAGTCGTAGGTGCAGTGGCAGGCTTGAGGCTTCGTGTCACCTTATCGGCCATCTTGGAACTAAAAGTTTGTTTGGTGGTCTTACTCACATTCGTAGGTGCAGTGGCAGATTTGACGCGCCGTGTGACCAGATCCCTCTCGGGTCGAGGAGAGATCATAAAGGAAGAAAATTCCAAAAACTCAGTTTTCTTGGTTGTTTGTCATAACTTGTTGAAGCCAGAAAATGTCATTGGGATGATCGCAAATAACAACTAATAACAACTAATATCGAAAAAAAAATCAAACTATTCTGAAAGTAGAACTACAATAAAGTAGAGTTTTATAGAATTTCTAGAGAGAGATTTAGAGAGATGTAGAGTAGATTTGAGAGATAATGAGTTTGGAGTTGGGGTCTCCTCTATTTATAGAGGAGACCCATTAAAAAATTAAAAAATTCAAAAAAATCGGATATCTGGACACAGAATTCGGATATCTGGACAAAATTAACCATAATTTATATACATTATAAATTAAACTTAATTTAATTATAGTTTTTTTAAGTTACTGTTATTGTGACGTCATCGATTTGGATATCCGGACGACCTGTCCAGATATCCAAATCGATGACGTCACAATAACAGTAACTTAAAAAAACTATAATTAAATTAAGTTTAATTTATAATGTATATAAATTATGGTTAATTATTTATTTATAGTTATATATTATCTATTTATAATATAAAATTAATTATTTATATATATTATAATACTTAAATTTAATATTTTCAATCATTCTTCATCGTTTCGATAGGTCGATTCTTGATACAAATTTCTTCGACAATAACGTTTCGATAAGTATTTTGTTTACGATATATATACATCTTAATTATAGAATTTTAAAAATTATTTTTTTATAATCATACAAATATTTTAAATAATATAATATTTTAAAATCAAATTATTTTAAAATCAAATTACTCTAAGTATATATTATTTAATATCTACATAATATTAACGAAAATATCTAAAATATCTAACTATAAAATTAGATATAATATAAATGGAAATGGTTTATTTTATTCAATTCAATTATTTTGTTTATGATATACATGTTTTGATTATTAGATTAGTTAAGACATACAAATTATTAATTTTATAATCCTAAAAATATTTTCTATAATATAATATTTTAAAATCAAAATACAATAAGATGTCTAATATGTATAATCTACCTAATATTAAATAAAATATCTTAAATATCTAAATATAATCGAACAATATCAAAATCATATTACAATTATCTTGTTTACGATTTACATGTATTGTATAAAATTTGGATTTAGTTAAAACATACAAATTATTTTGTTTATGATATACATGTTTTGATTATTAGATTAGTTAAGACATACAAATTATTAATTTTATAATAGTAAAAATATTTTCAATAATATAATAATTTAAAATCAAAATGATGTAGGTATATATTATTTAATATCTACCTAATATTAAATAAAATATTTTAAATATATAAATATAATCCAACAATACCAAAATCATATTATAATTATACTGTTTACAATATAATTGTCTTGATTATAGAATTTCGATTAAAATAATATAATATTTATATATCTGAATTATTGAAATTTGATTTAATTAACACATTCAAATTAATTTTAAATAATATTATAAAATAATTGATAAGTAGTGTTTTAAACGGGTCTTTTATGGGTAACCTCCATGGGTTTACCTGCCAGACCTGTTTATCTGTTAGACCTGCATAAGCAGTAACCTGACAGACCTGCAATCTGTTATACCTGTAACATGTTTAAAATTGTTAAATGGGTTTGGTGGATCATGGGTCAATTTGTTTACCACCGCTACTCATTAGACATTATCATTTACAATTAGTAAATTGTTAACATTATATATTTTTTTTCGTTGTTAATGAACTTGTTTCAGAATTTGTTCGTACATAGAGAGAGAGGGGAAAACAAAATTATTATTATTATAATAATAATACAATTAATTTCATTGTCATGCCATGCCTAGGCATGGCCATTCGGTTCGGTTCGGTTCTTTCAGTTCTCGGTTCTTTCGGTTCTTTAAAACTAGTACCCATTTAAGGACCGAATAAATTTCGGTTTGGTTCGGTTCAGTATGGGTACTTAACTTGGTTCCAATCGGGTAGTTTTGGATACTTTAAATGCTTTGCGATATCAACATATATAAACTCTTTTTACACTTTAAAACAATAAAACTATGTTAGATTGTAAGAAAAAAATACTAAATATAATAAATATTCAAAATTAATATACTAAAGAATAATATTAGTAATATAAAGAAAATAGAGAGATGCTATCAAATTTATTAAATTATACAAAGGTTGATATTTTGTTATTTTGTTTATACGCATAATAGTTTGTAAATATGTGGCCACTTTGAATAAAGTATGTTGTCATTTATTAAAGAGAACATAATTAGAGATCAATGATAAAAGATAAATTTAGGGGAATCTAACTTTGAAAAAGAAAATATATTTTCAAAATTAAGGGTTAATACATAGGTTCGGTTCCTAACGGGTGCCCACGGTTCTTCGATTCGGTTCGATTCGGTTCTGAGAACCGTGGGTAATTGAAAACTGGAACCAATCGTGTATTATGAAAGAACCAAATCTACTTCGGTTTGGTTCTTTCGGTTCGGTTCGGTTCTTTTGGTTTCGGTTAAAATGCTCATGCCTAGTCATGCCACTTCAAACTTGAAATAAAACTTAATTTCTTCTAGTTGCAACTGTACGATGCGAAAGCAATATCATTCACTCGTACCGTTGTACGTGGTAATAGTGTTGTTATCGGAGCATTGAGGTTATTAAATATAATATTATGGCCTCAATCAACTTATTTACGAATGATAAAGAATTAATTACGACAAATAATTTGCATCCAAACAATTTGTAGATAGCTTCATACGTTTCCGACTAATCTAGGAAATTGTTGGTGAAGAATTGATTGAATAAAGGTTTTGGCTAAATTATGGCCATTTTGGATAAGCAACCCCAATTTTAACCATACCCACACATATTTTAAGTAGCCCCATCTTTATACCCATAACGCCCCTTCATTTTTTACTAACTCTTAACCTTGAACACTAACCATCCCCAAAACAAAAACAAATCTAAACCAGTCCCGAATTTCCCTCTCCTTTCTCTCCTTCTACAAACCTCCAAAATCAGCCCCAAAATCGAACTTCAACAACTCCAGTAGATCGATACTCACTCAAGAACAACAATGGGAAAAGGAAAGGAGTAAGTTTCTATTTTTAAATCCTATTTTTTGTTATGTTTAGTATTTCTTAAGTTTTCAAGATTTTGAATTACATTGGTTGTTAGAATACGTAAAAATGTGTATTTAGGTGTTTGTAGTTGTATATTGATGCTATGGTAGATTTGGTGTGACTGATTTGGTGTTTAAGGGTAGATTTTGAGTTTTGGTTTGAGGTCTTCAATGGAGTTTCTCGGTTTGTTCGTGTTCTTCCCGCCGGGTGAGAACTAGTCATACCGGCGGGGAGAGTTTTTTTTGCAGATTTTTCGTCATCCCCGCCGGGTGTAAACGGGTATACCCGGCGGGGTAGCCAACCTGGAAATGTACATTTTCTAGAGCCCCGCCTGGTGTGGCTGGATTGACCCGACGGGGTCGAACTTAGAATTTAGATTAGTATTAAATCCCCGTCGGATGAAAATTGTTCACCCGGCGGGGTCGAAATTGAATTTTGAAATTAATATTATATCTCCGCCGGTTGAAATTTGTTCACCCGGCGGGGACCTAGTATATTTTCACACATTGTCTAACTTTTTTGTTTTATTTCTTCCCGCAGGCATGAAGAACCTAGACCAGAGAAAGACAAGGCGAATAAAATCACAATGCGAGAATATGAAGTCCCTTCGCCCAGAAAAGGTGAAGGTAGTGGACGGTCAAAGGTTGATCGACCCGAGCGTGGGGTGCGCATGGGTCATACCAAACGCTCCTTGCAGCATAACAAATATGATGTTACAAAGGAGCGCGTAGTACAGTCTTCTCCCCCACGAGAGGTTTATAGTCAATGACGTGCGCTTATTGACGAGGAGAAGACGGAGGAGGAAACGAAGAGAGGTCAGTGTGGAAGGACGTCCAACTGATCCGGAAGTATGGAAAAACCTATTTCTATCCCAAAACAACATCCCTTTATTCCTGGACTATACGCAGCATGATGCATACTATAAATTTAAGAACAACGTAAGTTATCAATTTCTGGAATTAATTATATGTTTTATTACTTAAATTGTTTTGTTAACATTATATCTATGTTTGATTATTATTTTTACAGTCACGATCTGGTATCACGTTCCAGTTGAAGTATGGTCTTCTCGGTTTGTGGGACCTTAGCAAAAAATTGGGAGTGAGAGATTTGTTGGAAGAGACATCGTTCTAGCCACTTATGCGCCATCTACCGAAGTTCAACAACCATGTACAGTTGGTCGAGGTGTTCATTGAGAGGTGGCAGCAAGAGATGAACACCTTCCAATTTTCATTCGGGGAGATGACCATGACGCTCGATGATGTGTACGTGATTACAGGCCTCTCGGTCGAGGGGAGGATTATCGATGTCTTTAGTCCGGAGTCGATTGATGCGACATATGCACGCTATGCAGACTTGTTGGGAGTTTCCGCGGATGTTGTGTGGGAGGATATGGAGGCGCATGACGGGAGTGGATTCGGCCTCCGATGTCTAAGGACAACTTTTCTGCAGAGGATGATTTGGATTCCAATGCTGCCCTGATTACGGATATGAAGAAGGCAGCTGATATGGCATACATCATGTTCTTCCCGGGTGTACCATCTTCACCAACACGAGCCAAAAGAATATCCAGTGCAATTTTCTCCATCACCTTGAGGATTTTATGAGGCTTGGTGAGTACGCATGGGGTACTTGTGCACTCGTGTGGTTGTACAAGATCTTGGGAGGAATTTCAAAGCACTCATTGAAGAGCTTGGTAGGGTTCTCGGCCTTGGTGGAGTGTGGGGTCTATGACCACTTTCCTATCTTCTGGGAGGCGGTGAATAGCGATTTTAGACCGACCGATCCGAAAATACTGGTGTAATTTCCCAAAAGGGTCTCGGTATCACTAGCTCGCGAGAAGCCGTACTACCGCGACATCCTCGCGACGCAAGGAGAGACGGATGTAAGTTAGCTTGTTTACGTTTATTAATATTTGTCTATTATATACAAAATAGAGTATGAGTAATTGCTTGTTTGTAGGTGATTTTTCGACCTTACGAGGATGTCCGTGAAGTGTGGGCGGAGCAGGCAATAGTGTTGTATGAAAACCCTATTCGCCTTATGATGGTTAGCGAGGCATATCACCCGGACCGAGTGATGCACCAGTTTGGTTGGATCAAGAGAAGCCAGTGGACCCTCTTGTGGCTAGAATCGGTCTCTCAAGAGGAGACCATATTCGTTATTCACTGCATGGTAGGCATTGGACGAACTGGAGGGAGCACTTGTACGTGATTGATAGGTACTCGAGGCCCTTGGAAGGGAGTATTCACACATCATCCCCCCATTACAAGGAATACATGAAGAGGTACGGTTGGTTTAATATCATGCCTCAGATTCTTACCGAGAGCTCTGTGGTTGATGTGGTGAACACGATCAATCTTGTTCGGCCGTTAGGCAATTCCACTAACGAGCTCGTGTCGTTTGCAAGGAAGGTGCTGGAGATCACTAGTCCTTGACTTTTAATTATGCTAGTCGCCTTCTTCATATGTATGTTGTTTTAGATGGTGATACTTCGTATTTTGAATTATGTTTTGTTTTGGATTACGGATTGAACACTAAATCGTTTAATATGTGTGTGTTTTATTTCGCTCACTTTGTTGTTTATTCTACCTTATATGTTAGTATGATTATTAGTTCCATCATTCAATCTGATATCATGAAGTACTTATAATCTAAACAAGTCACCAACATGTGCTTCAACATTCAAAAGGAAAACCACTACCCCGACGGTTGATGATTTTTCAACCGCCGGTTGACAACTTCCCCGGCGGGTCACAATTATCACTTCGACGGTTAACAATTGTTGACCCACCAGGTGAAGGCGAGTAGAATTTGTAGGCAAAATAAATACCCACACCGGCGGTTGAAAATTATCCAACCGCCGGGGAACTTGTAAACTGCCAGGTCAAAATAGATCACCCGGCGGGAACCTAGACTCAAATTCAATAAAAAAAATAAGATGGGAAATATTTGGTGTTCCACCGGCGGTGTCAAAATTCTGTGCCGCCGGGGATGTTTTACCCCCGGCGGGGTAGTATCCCAACCGCCGGTTGAAAATACGTACCCCGACGGTTGGTTGACCTCATTTGTAAGTTCCCCGGACCTTTGGGATGGGTCACTTACACCGGTGGTATGATAATTTGAAACCGTTGGGGATGTTTTACCCCCGCCGGTTGAAAATACTTCAACCAATTGGGTGGTTGACCTCATATCTAAGTTGGATTACCTTTGGAATGGGTCACCTACCCCGGCGGTGTGATAATTTAGAACTGTCGGTTATGTTTTATTCCCGCCAGGGTAGTATTTCAACCGTCGGTTGAAAATACTTCAACCGGCTGGTTAGTTGACCTCATATGTAAGTTGGATATAATTTGTTGTTTAAAATGCATCTTTTGTATGATACTTTATGCTTCAATTAGAATGCCTTTTTCTTTGTCGCTTGTTATCGTTCAAACAACATAAATACGTTAATCTCAAGCATAAATTGAAACATAAACGTAAACATAAACTCAAGCATAAACTCGACCATAAACACGAACTCAAACAAACTCAAACACAAACTGTAACAAACTGAAACATGAACTCAAACAAACTCAAACTTAAACTAAAACACGAACTCAAACAAACTAAAACACAAACTCAAACTTAAACTAAAATACGAACTCAAACAAACTGAAACACAAAATCAAACTTAATCTATCTATCAGGCCAGTTCTATTTCATCAACTTCCTTTCTTCTTTCGCAATTTGGTGCTCACGCGTTTCCTTTACCTGGATGTCTATAATATCAGAACGGACATGATCCAGCTGCTCCTCCGTTAAAGAATCTATGACCTGGCAGTTGAACCGGTTACACGCAATACGAAGTTCCAATTCGTTGAGTCTAGAAACTGGATGTACACGGAATCTGACTAGGATTGACCATCTAGCTTTCACCTCATCTACACGTCTAGAAATTCTAGGCGGCTGGACACCATCCCTGCCGTATAGAAAATACATCTGGCATAGAAATGCCTCCTAGTATGGTTTACGCCGCTCTTCCTGGTTTATGTTACCAACTTTGATTGATGCTTTCATCAGATATTCATCTTCCAACTCAGTCCATACACACATTTTTGCTCACTTTATCAAGTAGTTTACCCTTTATTGTGGATACAACATCTATTTATAGACAATTTTGTTTTCAGATAACGTAATCCATTTAGACGAATGAAAACGTGACACATGTAAAGTAAGGAGGACGAAAGATAAGGATAGGGACAAACTCTCATTAACTAAAAACCTCCCGCCAAAAACATTACCAGAAAAACTCCGGCCAACATAATAACTCCCGCCAATTCTCATAAACAAAAAAACTCCCGCCAACATAATAACTCTCGCCAAGAGTAACTAGACTATATAAACATGACACGAACTTTAGTCTGAGAAAATAGACACCAAGCATCTACTTTTAAAAAACACAACGACTTTAACAGATGGAGTTTACGGCTGATGAAGACTACCACATGCTTAACGCAGTGAGGGTTTCCCGCCGATTGATGGGGGAAGATAGTAGCAATGTGTTCTTTGACCGTATCCTATGTATGATATACTTCAACTATGGCCATTTAGGAGCAGGTGATCTTGAAGTGCGAAATCATGACGAAATCAAACGCAGGTACCTCTTCGTCCAACCGCTCACTCCTTTGCTTTTCATGCCTGCTAGAATTAAGAAGTAGCACCTTTGGTCTTTAACATGGCGGTAGCAGACTACATCAGTAGGGATATGGTGGCGTATCTAGAGGATAGGATTGCAAATATAAATGAGGGGGCGATTCAGATGACAATATGGGATACGATTTCGACGACTGAGCATTTAACTTTTTCTTTCATTGTGCCTTTGAGTTGTTATGTTTTGAGTAATCTATGTTTCAACTATGTTAATCATGCGTGTGTGTTGTTTTAGATTAAGATTCCCCTTATGTATTTCAATTGACGTTATTTGCTTAGGTATTTATAATTATGCAATGATTTTAATTAAAGTGTAATGTTTTAATGCAATCGACAAATTGAGAAGTTAAAGTTTTAATGTTTTTAAGATTAACATGCACAAAAAAGCATCCAAAGTTTACATGTATTACAACCACATAGTAATCAAGAAAAAGCGTATAAATCTGTTACATCGGGGCAACAATTTTTTAATTCTTCGTATCTTTTGCAACGAGAGACAATCGGCAATGCACAACCTTCTTCTTCCGGTGACGCAACTTTAAGCAACAAGGATGCTTCCTCGGGCGTGGGGCCTCCGCCCTAATCCCAAGCTACAAAATGAAACGTTGATAAAATGAATGTCTTAATATTCAAACTAATCGTTAAGGTCAAAAAATACTTATGTTCACGAAATGGTTGGAGTTGACCCAACCCAATCGGATTTCCACCCGGTTTGGCATCTGAGGTGGTGCACCTCTTAGCGGAAGAAAAGTGAAGCCGACATCCATATTTTGGTACTGTCCAAAAAAATTGAGTATGTAGTTAAACGCAAATGTAATTACCACTCCCATCTCGGGAATGAACATCCAATGGTCTTTAGTACCCACGTTACTAGAGCACTTCACAAACTCCGCAACATCAATCAGTTCCTCCATGATTGTAAATATCTTAACATAAACGGATGCATAATCCATCAGCTCTTTGTAAAGGGCATCCCTTATCAACCTCCACCGATCTTGTTGCCCTTCAAGGCATACGCTTTCAAGCGGTACCCGCAATGGCCATCAGATTTTACGTCGCTAATTGACTCTATAAATGGTCTGAAGTGGAAGGGGAATTGTTTTAAGTATCTTTGGGGTCTACAAAACTTGCCTTTGCCGGCAGCGTAGAGCTTGACCTACAACCCACCGTTCCAATACAAAGCACCATTCCACTGGCTTGTGTCGGAATCGCGCTACCTTTCTTACGAGCGGTGGCGCTTTCGGAATTAAGTTTCGTCCCCGGTATTTTTTCCCTTTACTTAACGTTGCGGGAGGAGCTTTGAACTCTTTTGCAAATGACGGAGAACTTGCATTTTCCGATTCAAACACATACTCGTGCACACTTTTGTCGCGTTTATTGGATGTATCATCAGCGGCAATAGACAACTTGCATTTATTAGGTGGACGACCGCACGTTTTGTGCTTCACTAATGGCTCCAAAATGGTAGTTGTTTCGGGATGGACGACGACAAACTATTTTTTTATAAACGTGCTCTATCCGTGGTTTGTCTTTCGATTCCATATCATCGCATACTAGTTTTTCAAGATTCGGTTTTAGTTGTTCGATCCTCGTGAGATTGGTACGGACTACAATTTCCAACCTCTTCCAATGTTTGTTAAACAACGTTAGAGGCACCTTTAAGCCTTTGGCAACAAACTCGTAGATTTCGTGCGCTCAAGGGATACCATGCGTAGTTCGTAATGAACAACCACACGGCATGTAGGCCGCGATTTTCATGTTGCGAGCATAATCTACTTCTCCGGACAAAATTCCCAATGCATAGTGTGAGACATCGGTTTTTAGTTTGTCGTACATAATTTTTGCGAATTTGTGTAGGGCTAATAAGTGGCTCTTTCCGAATGAACCCTTTATGTCCCCGTAATGGAATCTATCAAAGTATGCAACTTCAACCAAAAATATTCAAAGTTACCTTTTCTTGTACCGATGAAACGTTTGAGGGTCGAATGAGCGCTCTCCACGCGGTTTGTGGTTTGGTTACCGAAATGAATCCACTTGTTGGTTCTCCACGTCACAAACTTGTCACTGTACGACCCTAACCAACTTTCAGTATACTAAATTGCTTGCGGATACTCTTTGAAATCACGGTGCAATTCTGCGCTATAGTCGTTGAGCGTTACTTCCATTTCCGCCAACATCATTTGATTCCACACTTTCAAGAATGCGTTGGACACTTTCTTCTCTTTTATGATTTTTTTTCGTTTTCCCTAGGACGTTCATGTTGATATGCCATCGACATAACATGTGTGTTGCATTGGGGAACACATCATCCACCGCCTTTACAAGCGTCAATTATATATCCGTCAAAACGATGGATGATAATTTGATGGAGTGAGTTACCATCAATGAACGTAAGCACTCTAACACCCATTTGTAGCTCTCTAATATTTCTCCCGACTTAAACGCAAATCCGATGTAGAAAGTATTCCACGTACAAGTGGCTACCTCGTACAATAGCATCCCGTATTTGATCACCTGGTACGTGTTATCCATTTCAATGTCGTTCGGAAATGTGCGTAACAAATCCAAACTAACCGGGTGCCTGAAGAAAATCTCGCCTATGACATCGCTTCCGTCTTTGGAAATTCGTAGTAGTTTAGCTGCTTTAGTTTACCCAACAAGTATAGGAATTGCGGCCGACCGCCTTTCTCGAGCTTGCAGTGTTTTATTTGAGCGTTGTAGATGGTGCCATTGAAGAAGAATTTTTAGGGTTCAATTTCTTCACCCCAACGAGAATGTCCCGAGGACGGGATCCCATTTTCATAGAACTAACCACAAAAACCATCTCTTCTTTGTTCAATTGTCCCAAGTACGAATGAACTTCTTTGTACGATGTAGTATCGTGATTGTGAACGCCACATTCAACCTCTAAACCTCACAAATCATCACCCAACTTCTTTCTTTTAAAAGTGAAAGGGCATCTGCATTTTTTTGTGCCGGTAGACTTCCTCGTTAGATGCTTCGGATCTACCAATTTTGTATAAACTTCAGATCTTTCACACACACAAACTCAATTCTCGGAGTTGTTCGATCAAGTCAATCGCATCGTCGTAATATTATCACAAACTCGTTATTTGTTGCGGTCTGCTTAACCCATTCAATCAACTCCACTTGAGAGTAGTGAGATTTGGTGTCAAGCAAGTGGTTATAATCGACCGAGCAAGGAACCGACATTTCCTCCTCCTTCACCATGCACGAACTATACAACTCATCGTTTAACTCTTCCTCCTTTAAATCTTTATTCTTTAACTCTTCAGTTTTTAACTTTTCAGCCTTTAACTCTTCATCCTACATAAAAAATACCGTAGATTATGTTAGATTGGCACAAATCAAAATTGCCGACTCACCCCATTGGTTAAAAAATCAAATACCACTGGGGACCTTCTCAACCTTCGAGGAAGTTGTCAACCGCCGGTTGATAATTGTCCAACCAGCGGTTATGCCCTACTCAACTGACGGTTATGCCCTACACACCCGGCGGTAATGCCCTACTTACTCAGCGGTTGACTACATCTACACCAGCGGTGTCATAAAACCCCGCCGGTTGAAAATACTTAAACTGACAGTGGCGTTGTCATCCGCCGGTTGAAAATAGAAAAATCGGCGGGGGTGTAGCATAGCCAACTACTATATGTGTGAATAAAACCAAGGGGTATTAACCGCTGGTGTAGTAGTTCAACTTTGGCGGTTAACTTCTATTTGCACCGGCGGGTGGAAGTCGATTACACCGCCGGTTGGCCATGACCACCCCCGGATGTGGACCTTCATCAACAAATATAAAGGTTCTTCATCTCCTCCGGTTGATGGAGCTTCCCCCAGCGGGGTAGTTCGGGTCCAACTTTATAAAATTAGAACAACTACAAAAAAGGAAACGTTTTTCGAAAAAAAAATGTTAGAACAACTACCATGTTTGCAGTTCCACGCTCCTCAGCAAGCTTCTCATACTCTGAATCCATTCTTCAGTGATTTGGATTTTTTTAACAAATTTGTTGATTTATGAAGGTTTTAGAGTTTATGGATTTTATTAGTGATTTTTGGAGTTTTTGAATTTTTGGTTTAGTGTTGAATATAAGAGGGTTGTTGGGAGAAGTAATTTTGGGTTCTTCTATATTTAGTTAACTATACCCACAATTCAGTACGAGACAAAATTTAAGATTCTTGGTCAAAGGGAAAATTGTCTTTGACTATTTGCTAAAAAAAGATTCTCTATAATTTGGGAATGGTTAACAAAATTTAGGCCCCGATTAAGCCAAAACCTTGAATAAATAAAAGATAAATTATCGTAAACAACCTATTATAACTAAAATATGATTTTTCGTGTTTTTAATTTCATTTAAAAAATAATAGACATATATTTATATATAAAAACAATAAAATGTTTTTGAGTTGTTTTCCATATTGATTTTTTAAATCACCTTTAAAATTATTATTAGTTACAATCTATAAAGTCACTGATTTGCTCTGTTTTTTATCTCCAAGAACATATTCCCATTCTTTTGATTTTTCCTTTAATGGATGCTTGAATCCAGGTTGATTCTCAATCATCTTCATCATGGAGGAAGGTGAAATCATTCTCACGCCAAAATCGAGTAATTCAGCACGATCGTGTTCCAAAAAAATGACTTCGTTTGATCTAGAATTCCCCATACTCAAGAACTCCATTCAAATAACTGGTCATTCTGTTTCTTCTGGAAACGAAAACAACTCTTCAACAATGGTTGTCCTGAATGATAATATGAGAACTAATGCTGCTTTTGAAGAAATCAACAACAATAATAGACTTTCCATGAATCCTCCAACGTATGTTGATACCCTGAAGCCAAAATCAAGATCTTTTCAGCACAACAATGTTGCTGTTTCTCACAACAATGACTATTCAATTATCCATTGTGAGGCTAAAGATAAGGAAGATCTGATGAAAATGTCCAAACACACGCTAATAGGAAAGTTTGCTACTAGGAAACCTTCCTTTAAAACCCTTAGAAACTTTCTTGGGAAATTTAAATTCACTAGGCTTTACAATCTGTCGATTTGGGATTTTAGACACATTTGCATCAAATTTGACAACAAGGATGATTTCAAGAAACTCTAGCATAGAAATGTTTCGGTAGTTGGTAAAAAAAACTATGAGACTGTTGAAGCGGGCGCCCTAATTCAATCCAAGCCAAGAGTGTCCTTTCACACCAGTCTGGGTTAGTCTGCCTAATCTACCAGAATTCATGTTCAACGAGGCTACTATAAACGTTATTGTTAACGCCACTGAATCTCCTTTGAGAAACTGGGTTCCATCAACAAATAGAGCAAAGAGTAATTGTTGTAGAATCTGGGTAGAAATTGATATCTCAAAGCCCTCTGATACATAATGTTTTTATAAAGTTTGGCCAGGAAGGCAACCTCTTGATTAATATTGTTTATATAGACTTGCTTAACTATTGTGATACTTGTGCCCATATTGGACACTCCAGTTTTGAGTGTAAAAACGTTCCTTCAAATCAAAACAATGCTATGTTGAAACCATTACCTCATAATCCTAAAGATGTGACTGTATTTACTCCAAAATTGAAATCTACTATAATCAATAACGAGAAAGTTACTCATATAGAAAACTATATGAGTAGCAATATTACCCCTGTTGAAGAAAATAATATGTTAAATTTGGAGAATGAGAAATCTTTGTTTGTCAGGCATGAAACCTATTCTAGAATGAATAATTCAAAGGCTAGCTCTCCTTTCAAAGAATCAGAAGTCATTGAGGCTTTACGTACTATTGACAGAAAATCCTCATTTGATACCCAATTTCCCAGTGAAGCTACATTATCTCATAGCAAAGACAATGTTGGCAGCCTCCCTGGATCTCATGTTCCTCAAATCAAAGATAAAGATAAAGGAACTGAGTTAAGAAAGATCGAAACAAAGAAAAGCAAGAAAATGAAAAAGCTGGAATTCAATTGGTCCAGCATCATCTAAACTGGTCAAGCTCAAGAGAGCCACCAAAACTTCCTCTTCCATCAAATGACTATCGTGATACTCAACTTGAATATAAGAGGGATAAGAGACAAAAATACATTGAAAATATTGAAATATTTAACCAAATATCTCAATCCAAGTTTTGTGGATATCCAAGAACAAATGATTTCGACTTCAAACTTTCAAATGATTGCTCTGAAACTGAATTTCATGGGATTCACTAGTAATATCAACAATAAAATTTGGGTTAAGTGGCATTCTGATTTCAAGGTGGATGTACTTTTTAACTATGAACAGATCTTACACCTAAATGTTCATCATACTGCCTTTGACAAAAACTTCAAAGTTTTTGTAATCTATGCTAAGTGTAGAAGTGATCACAGAAGGGATCTTTGGGACATTATCAGGTTCATTGATGATCCTATTACAGAATGGCTTGTTTTGGGGATTTCAACTCTATTACCAGCATCAGTGAGCAACTATCATGTAATACTATTAATCTTGAAAGCATTGAAGCTTTTAACAATGCAATCATGTACTGTAATCTTCAAGATGTTGGGTTCAATGGTTCCAGATTTACTTGGTCTAATGGCAACAAATGGAAGATGCTTGATAGGGTGTTGCTTAACTCCTCCTGGATGAACTACTTTGATATTACTTCTGTGAAGTATCTAGCGATAAATTTCTCTCATCATTTCCCTTTATCTATTACTATCTCTTCTAACCTTGAGAAGAACAAGTCTTCCTTTAAATTTTTGAATATGTGGGTAATGCATCCTGCATTTATGAAGCTTGTTGAAAAACCCTGGGCTGAAAACATTGAAGGGAATCTTGTTCAAAGATATTGGTTCAAGCAAAAGAGGCTCAAAGAGGATTTAAAAGACTAGAATAAGAAAAAATTTGTAATGTTTTTTATGTCATCAAGAATGTTGAGGAAGAGATCAACTTCAAAGAAAACAATTATCAAGACTCTCATTCTCCTATTGATAAGATTTTACTTGAAGAGGATAGAAAACCCCACCTATCCTTATTTGATAGAGAGGAAGCTTACTGGAGGCAGAAATCACATTCCCTTTGGCTGAAGGACAGTGATAGAAACATTGCTGTCTTTTAGAATTGTCAGAAAAATGGCTAAGAAAAAAAGGATTAACAGAATAAGAGATGGGAATACTTGGTTAGAGAATCAGAAGAAAATCAATACCTCTGTTGTGACTTATTTTAAAACTTTATTGACTGACAATAGGAATGATAATGATATTAATATTCTAAATGATATTATTCCTAAGCTTGTTACTAATGCAGATAATACTAACTTGCTTGCTATTCTTGATGTGAAAGAAAACCAGGGTATCATTAATTCTCTTAGCTCAGTCTCTACAGCAAGCACGGATGGATTCAATGGTGAATTCTACAAAGTATGTTGGTCATCAAGAAATACTTATGTGATGCTATTCAGGGTTTTTTCAAATGCTACTCTCTCCTTTTTGGCATTCAAGCAACTGTAATATGTCAAATCCTTAAGACTGACCATCCTAACACTTGGAAAAAGTACCGTCCTATCAGTCTCACTAAAATATTGAGTAGAATACTTTCTAAAGTTCTCAACAATAGACTTGTTAATATCTTGCCTAAGCTAATTTCTGAAGAACAAGGCGCTTTTGTGAAGGGCAAAAGTATCCATGAAACTATTTATGAGTGCCCAGGAACTTAGTCACGATCTAAACTCTAAACTCTAAAGTCAAAAGAAATAATATGATTCTCAAGACTAACATAGCCAAAGCTTTTGATAGACTAAATCCCGGGTTCCTACTTAAAATCCTATATTCTTTTGGGTTTAGCTCTAATGTTTTGTCTTTGCTAAATAAATGCACATCAGATGTCCAATCTTCAATCATCATCAACGGTGAAATGAAAGGTTATTTAGGCAATACTCAGGGCCTGAGACAAGGATATCCCCTCTCTTCTAGTCTTTTTATTTTGGTTGAGGAGTACTTAACCAGAGGGATCAAGAAACTTTGTGAGGATAATCCTAGCACTAGATACAAGTCCAGAGGCAAGCATAAAGTTGACTGCCTAGCTTTTGCTGATGATTTCATGGTTTTTAGCAATGGTTCGTCCTATTCACTTAATCAAAAAAATCAATTTCTAAATCACTATCAAAGGGTCTCGAGTCAATTCATCAACAACGGTAAATCCAATTTCATTGTCTCAGCAAACATGTCTACACACAGAATTCATATTGTTGAGAAGATTCTGGGATTTAAGCATACAAAATTACCTTTCAACTATCTGGGATCCCTATCAACTCTGCAACCAGGATCAGTTATTTTGAAGACTTGATCACCAAGATTAGAAACAGATTCTCTGATTGGGATAAGGTTACGCTCTCCTTTACTGGCAGATTAGCTTTGATTCAGTACATCCTTTCAGCTTTACCCATTTACTCAATTTAGCACAAGCTTATCCCTAACTCTGTTATGAGGAAAATTAAAGGAATTTATAACAAATTCTTATGGTTGAATAAAGAAAACAAAAATTCCATTACCTGGTCCAAATGGGATAGACTTTGCAAGACTCATGAGGAGGGTGGCCTGAATCTTAGAAAAATTGAAGAAATGCAGCTTATTTTTCCTTGAAATTGTGGTTAACGTTCATAGCTCATTATTCATTATGAGTCAAGCTCACCTCTTCTATATACTACAGTAAATTTTACCCAATTATAGCTTCAATTCCTTCAAAGTTATCTAAAGTCTGGATCAGAATCTAGAGGATCATAGACATTGTTGAGAAATTCATATACTGGAATCCGGGAATTGGAAATATAGACTTTTGGCGTGATCAGTGGTGCTCCACCAATCCATTTATCCTCTTCAATGATACTGATGATGGAAGCTGGCTTTGGAATGTTAACAGAGACAAGGTAAAAAGCTATTGGACAAATTGAGACTCGAACTTGGAAAGGCTTAGTTGTAATGTTACTTCTATTGAAATCGAAAAGATTAATAAAATTACACTCACTGAAAACAAAGATACAATCCATTGGTCCCTCTGCTCTGATGGGTCGTTCAACACCAAAGATACTTGGAAAGCTATTAAGAAACAAGGCAACATTTCTAATCTGTTTCAAAAGACTTGGAACAAAGTTACTCCAAAAGGTGCTCCTTCTTTCTTTGGAGGTCTCTTCACAACTAGATACCCACTGATTCCGTTCTTCAGAGGAGATACTTCGAAATGGCTTCAAAATATCAATTTTGCAACAATGAAGAAACTACGCAACACATTCTCATTCAATACGTTCACTCTTGGGTTGTTTGGGTCTACTTCAGTTCCTTTTTTAAGATCCACATCTTCTCCAACATGACTCGGCCCCATCTTATCCGTTATTGGTACTGGTCTACCCCAAGCACATGTGATATTCGCACGATTTTTCCAGCCATCATCTTGTGGGTAATCTGGTCTAGTCGAAATAAAATGAAGCACAAGAGTCAGTATGTCACCTCAACCTCAATGATTAATCATGTGCTCTATATTCTTTATGGGCTTAATAATGCAAAAATACTTAAGAACTCTCACTGGGGCAAAGATCACAGAATTTATTCAACATTAGGATGTGTAAATCACCTTAAACACTAAAGTCTTCCTTTATTTCTTAAGTTTAAAAACCCTCAAATCAACCGATTTAAACTGAACACGGATGGTACTTATGCGAATACTGGAGAAAGCAGTGGAGGAGGCCTTGTTAGGAATCATGAAGGCAACATGATTTTGGGTTTTGGAAGGCTATATGCGAAGAATACCCCAATCGTAGCTGAATGCAGAACCCTTCTTGATGGACTCTTTATTTATAGAATAATGAAAATCACCAACCTAGATATCGAACAGATTCCAACATCCTTGTTGATCTTCTGCTTTACGGCAAGACGCCTTGGTACCTGACCCCTTTGCTTACCTGTTGCAAAGCTTATAACCTCAACAATGGCTATCGGTCATATTTACAAGGAGTAGAAGGTTGTTGCTGACTGGATTGCTAAACAAGTTCTAAAAGATCGTAAGGAGATGAATTTTAATCATGATGATGCTCTAATTCCTCTGAGAGAAATTACTTTACTCGAGAGTTTTGGAATCGGGGACTTGAGATCGAATACCGCTTAGCTTTTAAAAGAATGGTCTTCTTCAGTTGCTATTAGGCTGATTGAAGCTTCTCTCCTCCATCAATAGCGATCTTTCCCTAATTTCAGATTTTGATTCAGCTCTACTGTTCTATTGAAAGCAGCGCTCCATCTTTCTCGTTTTAAATTTTGGTCAAGTTGTATTGTAATCCTTTTTTCTCTAAAACCTTGTAATTATGTCCTTGTATTTTCAATAGTTCTTATTAATGCAATTCATTTATAGAAAATATATGGCAACAATAAAATCCCATTTTCTATTCTTTTCTTGAAATGTATAATTATAAAATGAAAAATTTAAAGGAGTTGATATTTAAACAAATTGAAGTAATTTTATATTTGGCTAATCTACTAATAACCATCAAATATCAAATTCATTTTCGAATAGTCATTTAATATTTGATAAAGTACGATAATCACATTGTGTTAAAATAGTACATATAACAATTCGATAGTTCTAAAATTCTAATCATTTTTCTTGGCAAAAAAAACATGGTTAGTCCTCTTTATTTGTAATTTATCTCACTTTAATTCATCGTGTTCACTTTCGTAATAGAGGGGCTCTCAACGTTTCCAAAAATGCTAGAAACTAGTCACTCATGACATCATTAGCTATTTTAACTCAATTATGCAATTTGACCATTAACTTCAGATTCAACATAGGACGTTGGCGTGGATGCAATAATCGATTAAAATAATATTTATAATTTACCTAAGTATTTGACCACTATCCAGCCCGACCTACTTACTAACCAGACCCATTTAATAACTCGGACCAGATTAATTAAAAAACATGAGCCAACCCAACTAGTAGCACATCCAACTTCAATTTAAAAACCCAGTTCAATTTTAATAAGTTTTAATCACACGCTACCAACTCTGTGATATTATTAGTATTGTATTTACATATATACCGTCAACATATTTTCTCCCTAAATGATGAAGAATTTTCGATATATTTTGATGTTCTTATATATCCCAAGACCGTTTTAAAGGTAAGTTATTATATTATTTTCAATCATGTTGTGCCATATTATAATTTTAGGTTTATTCTTTGCACCTCTATCATTTATGTAAATTATTTTCGTCTTTATTTTATTGTATAATTTATGAGAAGAAACAATGACAACAATAGATGAAGTTTGTAAAAAGGAAGCTGACGTATATGTCTTCTTTGATCCCACATCAAACAGTGTGCATTACAATGCCAGCAGACTCCCATATCAAGTTGAAAAAATAAAATAAAAAAAAGAATATTGTATTGTAAATATAAATATAAAATCAAATATATGAGATGTGTATTGTATGTGCTCTATACAAGTTCTATTTTGTAAGTTCTCTTCTATGATACAATATTGAACATTGAATATTGAGACAAACTACGAGTTCTCTTTGCGATAGAATTATTATCGTTACCCTGTTTGTGGTTTGATATAAGGTGTATTTATGAATATTTCTTCAAAAGAAAAGAAAAGAGATTAATGTAGTTTTACTTGGTCCTATTTGAAGTTATTTTAATATATTTTTGTTATCACTTTTCTATTTCCTAAATTTTGAAATTAATTTATTACTTAAACATACTCTGCTTCAGAAGGTCCCAAAGGTTATACAGTTAGAAAGTCATGGTTTCCAAATACTTATGTACATAAAAATTGTCAAGAAGAAAGAAACATATAGTTACAAATTGGAGTTTCCTAGAAATAATACAAATTAGCCAAAATAAAGAGGCAAACCCCATTAATAAAAAGAGTAAATATTTAATTATAGTGTGACAAAAAATAACATAATAAGTTACTTTTCAAACGGCCTTCGAGACAGACAGGAACATCAAAATATATCAAGATTCTCACACTACTTAGGAGAAAATATATTGACGGTATATATATATATATATATATATATATATGAATACAATACTACTAATGGTTGTAATGCATTGAATACAATATGAGCTAGGAACGTGAGATTGTAATGCATTGAATATATATATATATATATATATATATATATATATGTGATTTTTTTTAATAAATGGTTGGATTATTAATTGCTTCGGGTTAGTTTTTTTTAACTTAATGTGAGTCGGGTTATTGTAAATAATAAATATTAATTTCTTAATTACTTATGACGTCGTGGAAGGTACGTGGATGGGAAAAGGACATAATTGGGTTAAAAGAGTTGAATATGTTACGAATGACTAGTTTGTAGCATAAGTCTCACCGTGTAAAAAATAAAATACAAACTTGGTTGCTAAATAAGTCTGACCGTGTGAAAAAATAAAATACAAACTTTTTTTGTAAAAATAAGTGTTAATTGGGTGTGAAACAAACTAACTTTTTGTAGTTGCGAAAATATATGTATTTTGTGTTGAGAAAATATTTTTAAAAAATGGACTGCTTTCTAGTTACAAAATATGTGCAATTAGGTTGCGAAATAAGTCTAGAAAAAGAAATTATGTTGCGAAATTATGTAAATTGGTTGTTAAAAAAATACTTATGTTTCACTTGCTGAATCATGTGTAATTTGGTGGTTAAAAAATAATTATGTCTACTTGGTTGCGAAATAAGAAAAAAATCTCAAAAAGTATTGCTCGTGGATTTCATTTTGTTCGTCTTAAGAAAATAAAAATATGTATGCTTTGAAAAAATAAATTAATTAATGTTTGAAAATACGGAGTTTGATTAAAAATAATGTTTTTTTAGTAAACTTCAAAACCCAATTGGTTATTAGGAATTTAATTTCTAATGTGATTATTATAGGTAACTTACCTTATTTTAAGATTTATACTATGTCACTTATGAAATAACTAATAATAAAACTTAATTACTAGACTACTTTTTTATTTATTTATGTGAGTAATATTTATGAGATCCACATATAAAGTAATTAATAAATATCAATTTTTATTTATATATTTTAATATAAACTCTATTTTTATTTTATTTTATTTTATTCACAAACTTGAGACCTTCTATCACTTTTTGGTAAGTATTAGATAGTATAAGGCTCGTAATTGGCATTTATTTTACGAAGATCAAATGGATGGAAATAAAGTTTTTACTACTAAAAATCAAATGTTTGGCGGCAAAACATTGTCTTTTTTATTGAGACTATTTTCTAGTATCGAAGATCTTTCATCTAATTTTATCAACCAATTTTATCAACCAATTTTATTAGTTGTCTTAAAGTCATTTGACCAATGTCTTTTTAAACAAGTTAACCTGATCCAACCTTATTATTGTATGCTTAACATGATTAATTATTTCACTAGAACTAGGATGGTAACTATCATATCTTGACTTGTTCCTAGCTCTCCAAATTGTCCATGATATAATGGGGGGATAATTGTTCTTATGTGAATGTAATTATTCACAGACCAATACCAATTTGTAATTACATGAGTTATAGTCATGTGTCTGTCCAATCTTATTTTAGATAGATTAGCTAAGTCACACCACACAGTCCAAGCAACATTGCATGAAACAAACAAATGATTAACAATTTCTAAAATTTAAACAAAATTGAAACTTTAATTCCAAAGATAATTTTCCCATTATCCTCCAAAGTAACATAGAGCATTTCTTAGGAATGATATTATTCCATAGCTTCTTATAGAGACTGGACCCATTTTTTTTTAGCTTGTTTCATGTGTTATTTGTGCTGAAATCCCCATTAGATGATATAGTCCATTTGATTGCATCCTTTTTTGTTTCTTTGATTGATATTTTCATAATCTTTAAAATGTCATAGGGTAATACTATGTTCATAAGCCTTTCAAGAATCCAGTCTTCTCTATTCCAGTAAGAATTGATCATTTCTTTTGAGTACAATATATTGTCATGATCATAGGAAAGAGTGACAAAAGGAGAGGATTAACACCACTTATCAATCTAAAATCTATATCTCATTTTCCAACTATCCAATATTTATATCCTTCAACTTTCTGTCTTATATTCGTTAATCTTTTTCTTGTTATAAAATGATGTCTAGAATAACTGACTTGAAGGGGATGAAAGTCTCCACAATAAATAAATATATATATTATGTATATATATATATATATATTATGTATATATATATTATGTATATATATATATATATTATGTATATATATGTATATATTATGTATATATCTTTACCAAAGAGAAACATTTCTCTAAATGTAAACCATAGGTTGCAGGAAAAAGTATCTTGTAAATCATGACTTTTTCTAAAGTTGGGACGATCATCTTCATATGGCCTACTAGTACTCCATTTTTCTCCATTTGATGGTATTAGTGGTTTAATTGGTACCCCATAAAAACATTTTATAAATTCTTTCAAACTTATCTATTATAGTTTTAGGGAAAATACAACTTTGAAGCAAGTATATGGGCAAGGACATTAGGACATTCTGAATAAGTATCAGTCTGCCACCAAATGTATCCCACTCCATTATCTTGCTTTTAAACCTATTAATTAATACTTCATAATTACGGGCTTTATTATTTCTACTGACTGTAAACCCTAGGTAATAAATAGGAAGGTGATCGTACTGGAAACCATGATGAGAAACTATCATATTGGACCTAGCCTGAGTTATATTAGATGAAGTTATTACCCTGGTATTCTTATTAATAGTTTGACCATATAGTATTTGATAGTGCTGTAAAAAACCTTCCCTAAAATGTCCATGTTATTGGTTATTTCATTTGTAAATATAAGCAGATCATCTGCAAAGTCCAAGCATAGAATCACTAAACTACTTCTAGACTTGTATCTTAATTCCTTCCTTGTTTCAAATAAGTGTTATAGTCATTTAATAAGATACTCTTCAGCTATAATAAAAATAATTGGGGATAGGGCATCCCGTTGTCTTATTCCATTAGTGGCTTTGAAGTACCCATGTGGTCCACCACTAATAATGATTGAGAAGTAAGAATGATTAACTAAAAAAGAAATTATATCTAAGGATGTTCTACTGAAACCAAAAAACTGCATGATATTTCGGATAAACTTAGATTCTAATCTATTAAAAGTCTTGGACATATCAACGTTAACAATTATATTATATCTCTTAAGTTTTTATTGAGATCCTTAGAAAGATCTTTAACAAGGAGGATGTTGTCATGGATATTTCTACCATGGACAAATCATCCTTGCTCTTCTGATATTATTTTAAGCAGGACAACAACAAACCTAATTTTTGTGAGTTTTGATATAATTATGTTCATACAGTACAAAAACTTAAGGGTCTATTATTTTTCCAAGTTTGAGGATTGCTAGCCTTAAGGATCAGACATATTATGGTTGTTGTAATTCCTTGAGGCATAGCTTGACCTTGAAGTAAATAAGATATTTATGCACAGAGAGCATTCTTAATAATCTCCCAACATTGTTGGAAAATATTCCATTGAATTCATCTATATCAAAGAACTAGCAGGGTTCGGGCTTTTTATGACTTCATAAATCTCATTTTCAAAGGTAAACTATTAACATTTTGTTTTCCTCTCTGTAATAAGATTATGAATGATGTTCTAGTAATCTTTTGGTTGACTATTTAATTTAAAAATTAAATATGAAATGATGTTTAATAAAAAAAATCATTGAATATAAAATTAGGATATTATTTAATCGTCTGATTTTAGAATCAAAGTTTTTCTAAAATAATCAAAAAAATATGTTAAAATACAATATATATATATATATATATATATTCATCTTAAAACACACACACAAAAAGTAATTATACTTCTTTAGATTAAAAGAGCTCATATTTTGTTTATCGAAATTTTTTTGGCCCAAAATTGTTGAAGCTCTTTGACGTTTTGAGTGTCTGAAGATCGACGTTTTGAGTGTCTGAAGATCTTATGGTCTGAAGGTTGTTATTACATTCTAAGAACATTTCATATCGGATTTTATTAATTCGAAAAACATTATAGTTATATGTTAGCGAATATGTTATTTTTTCTTTCTATTGTGTAAAATATGCGCATCTCCTTTTGTTGCTAGAGTTGTTGCTTTCTTATTCTGGGGAATTCTTTGCCTAAGTTTATCTCTGCGTTTTACGTAGCTGTTTGGTCTTATCCTCTACCTAGGTAAAATATATGTATATCCCTCTATATTTTCTCTCTTTACCAAGAACACCTGTTAAATAATCACAAATTTTACTCAGTTTAAACTTATCATTCCAGTAATGGTGATTCATAGCTTAAAATTTCAGAAAAAGAAAATAAACGCAATTGTTTCACATACAAACAATTACATGGCATCTCTCCAACTTAAAAGCATCATTATTTCTCTTTCTACATGTGTCATAGGCTACATTACCACCAAAATACACAAGAAACAGTTATACAAAACTATACCAAACTCTCATGTCCTTATTGAATTTCTCTCTCCCAACCCTATATTCCATGTAACCCCTGTTTCACTTTTGGGAATACAAACAAAACATGTTATCTAACTTTTTTATCATATAATATAGACTCGCCCACCAAGAGAGATCTTTGACCTTAGGGTAACCAACGACTTTTTCTTTGTAAATAGACTACCTAGAAAAACATATGTTATCTATACCATTAACTCTTTATCGCAAATGATTTATGAAGGGATAACCTACTTCCAAGGTCAATTAATCCAAAAAGCATACCTAACTTTGACGGTCACTGTATATATCTCTTTGACTAGCGGTTTTCTAGGTAATATCCTTTATTCACGAGTTAAAGTTATTTAAAAAAAAGACTTGCATGTCAATAAGGATCTTGATGCTTTCGTAGACACATAGAAATTTCCCATTTTTTTATGATAGAGCCTCTTATAGCTCGCGTATTTATCAATAACTTGCCTCCAACTATGACTCAACCCCAATAAAACAATCAAATCATGTTGTGATCGAGGCCCGCACTCTCTACCATGTTCATGAAACTATTTTGTAAAACACATCTCTCATATTTCCTCCAGCTTCGGCACCGCTAAGATTCTCACAGCGGACATTTCTACATATTATTACTCTGACGACTATAGAACTGTTAGTTCTCATGTGGTTGACATTTATTTTGGAGAACAACCACTACATTTACTCACCTACTGGCAATCTTAACCCCACTAGCGTCATCGTCAATTTGAACCCTAATAAGGTATTGGGCATCCATAACTGATGTGAAGGAGAAGCGTTAGACAAAGCAAATCATAGCAAGAAATAAACCAAGAAATAGTTGAGTTATAGCAGGAGCGAGCACACTCAAAATAACGAGAAAGAGTAGATAAGATTTTGAACCGAGCCGAGCAGGTCCAAGATCGAGCGCGCTCGAAGCCGAGCACGACCATGAAACACGATATGCACGGATGAAAGTCCAAATAAGATGTATCAAGCCGAGCTGGACCCATTCAAAATCGAGCGAGCCCAAAACCGAGGGTTAGATCGAGGTACGTAAGATGAAAGATGATCTGCTCGGGAAGTCAGAAAATGGATGATCATTATAACGTACCAGTACATTATGAGGGTCAACTTGAGGACTATAATCATGACCACTGATTATGGATAATCAGCAAACATTACAGTCCAAGTCTTTATATCTTATGAATAATCGCGTGTAATAAATAAAGAGAATAACGGCTAAAATTAGTATAAATAAAGGTGAATATCGATGTAATAGGATCATGTTCTAAATCTTCTCGAAGTCTTGGCTTATCGGTGTTTAGGTTTTCCCATAACAAACCCCACAACAAAACATCATTATTACTTATTCAGTCTAGTTGCTAGTTTTCATGTGCATGTAAACCTTAACCCGAAGTTTAATCCTCCACCCACCGGTGTCATCGTCATTTTAAAAAAACGACAAGAAACTAATAGTTTCAAAGATTTCTAAAAGGTATTTAGGTAATAACATAAGAAATAATTGAATTTTTGGATGAGTTATAAGGAGAGAATTGAGCTACTTCTGAAATATTTTAGAGACGGACTCTCTGACAAGTTAAGTAAGAAGTAAATATTTATCTACATCTTATTAAATACTTTCAAAGTCTATATATAGAAAAGTAGGCGCAATGGGCTTACATGGATTCATTTTGGTAACCCGAGCCCATGTATACCTGAATCTCAATATTATGTAAAATACTTCTAATTATTACACTTTATTACATCATAATATAAAATAAAATTTGGTTCAATAACTCTATTTGTCTGATTTCCTCTTCGAATAATTCAGTCTTCATAAAAAACATCCAAATATTACCAACCTGCCTCTAGTGTCAACCTCTTAGGAAGAAAAAAACATTTTCCAGTAAAAACTTATTTCCTATTTAATTATTGAGATTGATAATGATCCACATCATCTCCAACCATGTTGAAATGCTTTAAACATACATAAAATCGAATTAGTTGTTGTTGGACCTATTTCATTTGGACAAGTGGGCTAGTCACTCTAGTAGCGGTGTATAAATCTCATGTTGGACCTAATATTTTTGGTCTAGTGACTAGATGAACAATAAACATGATCCATTCTTTACTAAACCCTCGTGATCCACCTCATCAGGTATTTGTAGACCTTAACACTACTTACAACTTTCCAAACCTTTCATATTTAGGCCTTAATCTCGGTAACAATAACCAAACATCTCAAATTCATCTCCCAAGTCCACTAAATATCTAATTTACGAATTCCTCACCTAGAATTAAATATCAAAATTCTATTTTAGGATGACCTTGAACCAGACCATTGACTCGCTCTCTCGAATCCTGCCATTTGGGTATCATTCATCACCCAAACCAGAAAAAACATTTATCAGCCATTCTAACTACTACTCAAAGAACCAACCACCCTCATTTCCCTTCCCCATACATGCTCATGTAGCAGTACCTTATCAATACTCATATTTTGCATATTCTCATGGTACTTACCATTATGCCTCCTCATTTTCCTTCACTCACCAAATCTAGACAGACCTCTCCTCTTTTCGGGCCAATAATTTATCTCGTACCCAAGATAATTATTTCTTCGTAAACATCAATGAGATACATGAGGTTGAATACACAGGAAGTATCATCATGTTTCCCAAAGATACCATTTCGAGTTCTCCAAAAACCTATTGCAAATTTCAAAGTGACTACTTTCTCGGCCACAAACCCTCAGGAATGCACGTTTTTAGAAATATTTAAAATATGTTGAAGACTTTTGGGCTCAAGGATAGTAGATCCAACCCAAAGAGGTATTTTTTATTCAAGTTTCACTTATGAGAGATGATCATTGTTGTTTTTAAAAATGTCACATGACACTTGATAAGATTTTTGATGGTTCTTAAAAAGTAGGACACGTTACTAGAAATATTGAAACTATGTTGAAGTATTTTAGGCTCAAGCAAAGTAAGTCCAACCCAAAGAGGTATTTTTTATTCAAGTTTCACTCATGAGAGATGACCATTGTTGTTCTTAAAAGTGTGACCTTGCGCTTTGGAAGATTCTTGATGGTTCTAAAAAGGTGGGAGTCGATGACTACCTTTACCAATGATCACCTAAAAGAAATATATGTGTGGGTCAAGATTTTTAACCTCTCATATGGATTGTAGACTTCAAAAGTTCTTAGCTACCTTGGCACAAAACTTGGGTCCCTAAATTCGTGAACAATCACACAAAAAATAGAACTCGTCTACAGTTTTCTTATATTTCTGTTGTAATCAAAGCTACCACAAAAAAATTGACGGTTTGGAATACAAATAAAAAGAGAGCGGAAAAATTCGCTCCAAGAATTCTCATTTTTTTATCGGAGATCTTCCCTCTCTGTTAGCTCCTCTGGGCTATTTTCCCCTGCCTTTGTTCTGTGTGGCAAGCTTCTTCCTTGCTGGTTTTTCCTTCTTTTAAGACCTTGTTTTTCCGGTTTGCTAAGCTCTATTCTTCAGAGTTTTCTGTCTTGTTTTCCGATCTTTTTGGAGCTCCCTTGGTTGTTGGAAGATTGTTCTAGGTATTGTTCGTTTAATCTGTGTGCTTTTGTGGTTCTTGAGAAGTCCCTTTGGCTTCTCATGGTAATCAATAACGAAGAGTTTCCTACGCTTCTTCCAGAATGCAGTAAAGAAAATCCAAGCATTAAGAAATCGTTTGTAGGCATTTTATCCTCTGTTCAGGATCGCTCTGTGCCTAAACCTCAATTTATCAAGCATGCGGCTGACCACAATGTTATACAGTTTGATAAACAGACTCAGGATATGTTGCTAAAGCAATCAAAATCTACTCTAATCGGTAAATTTCGCCAAGGGATCCCTAAAAGATCAGATTTTCAATCTTTTATGGATTCTTTTAAGTTTAAGGGTCCGTTTTCGTTCATAAATTTAGACTCAAGACAAATCTTAATAGAGTTTAACTTGCTGGAAGATGTTACAAAGTTATGGTCAAAATCTGTCTGGATTGTTGAAGGGAAACAGATGAGAATTCTGAAGTGGTCTCCTGAAGCCAATAAGAACAAAGAGAGTCCGATTGTTTTACTTTGGGTACGTTTTGAAAACATGTCGGAATACCTTTACAATGAGTGGATAGTGGGTGATCTTGCTGCTTCTTTGGGTAAAGTTCACCGAGCTTCTGTGCCTAAGTATAACTGTGTTAAAGCCAATGCCTCCTACGCTCTTGTTGAAATAGTTGTTTCAAGAGTGCTAAAAAGAAAGCTATGGATTGGGTTTGGAGAAAACGAAGGGTGTTGGGTGGGTGTGAGTTATAGACGTGTTCCTGATTATTGCTTCACTTGCTTTCATCTAGGGCATAAAGATTCTGACTGTAAAAAGAATGGTTTGAAAAAAGATGACAAAACTCAAGAAGAAAGTAAACTATCTGATAATGCCTCAAAGGAGGTTATTCATTTAGATTCTTTACAAAATGATGTTTCATCAAAATAGGTTATTCAATCTGAATCTCCTAAGGTTCCCTTCATTAAGGTTTACAAGAGAAAATTGAAATCTATTATAATTGCTAAGGATGTAGTCTCTGTTGCAAGCCAGTCTACAAATGTATGTAGTCCGAAAGCAGAAACTGTCTCCAACAAAGAGCCTGAAATCATTGAAGCGCTTCAGGATTGGGATCAAGATGTAAACTCTCAAAGACAGATGCAGGAACCTTCTCTTCAAATGAATCCAGGCAGCTACAATTTCTCTCCCAAGGATAGTGCTTCTGACCAGGGCTTTGAGGCTGTCATCAATAAAAGAGATTACATCTGCAATGAAAAACAAAAGTGTTAAAAAGTTGACTATTAACTCTCTGCGTAAAAGAGAGAAATCATTTAACAAATCTCTATCTGAATGATAAGGGTTTTAAGCTGGAATGCTCGTGGAATTAATAATAATTCTACTATGTCTAGAATTAAGTTCATAATCAACAATGACAATGTTAAAGTGATTGCAATTCAAGAGGCAATGGCCAGGTATGACAAAATTGATCTTATTGCTAGTAGGATTGGTTAGCCTAATTATACTGCTAATATCACTAATAAAGTTTGGATTTTCTGGACTGATGACATTACTATTTCTGTAATCTTAAATCATGAGCAATTTCTTCACTTGGAAATAAATTATGCTACTTTTACTTGTTTATTTACCTCGGTTTATGCCAAGAATCAAAGAGTTCTGAGGAGACTGCTCTGGAATCAAATAAGGAAGCTCTCTTGTGTTGACAAGGCCTGGATGGTTGCTGGTGATTTCAACACCATTACTTGCCCTGATGATCAGCTTTTCTGCTCTTCTTTTGATGATGGTAGTGTCGATGAATTCAACGATTGTATCAGACAATGTAGTCTTGAAGATCCTTGTTATATTGGATCAAGGTGCACCTGGAGTAACAACAAGATATGCAAAAGGTTAGACAGGGTTTTAGTGAATCAAAACTTTATTCATACTTGGAATGTTCAGGTTTGTCACATGGTCAGAACGTATTCTGATCATGCCCCTCTCCTTATTACTATCTCAAATATTCAAAAGTGAGGTGCTAATTATAATAAAGGTTTTTTCAAGTTCTTAAATGTTTGGACTAATCACCCTGATTTCTTGAGTTGTGTGAAACATAATTGGGACAAGAAATGTAATGGTAATCTTAATGTTCTTTTTTGGTACAAGCTTAAGCGCTTGAGAAAGTGTCTTAAAGAATGGAATTCTTGTATTATTGGTAACATCTTCAACAAAGTCAATGAAGCTTCTAAAAAGGTTGACAATTGTGAAATCATTCATCAACAGGTTAACAGTAATATCTCTAAGGCTAATCTTTCTAAGGCTAATAGCTTGCTTATTCTTGCTTTAAAAAATGAAGAATGCTACTGGCGTAAAAAATGTTATAATAATTGGCTCAATGATAGTGATGGCAGCACCAAATTATATTATAGTTATGTTACTAAGAATAGGAAGAATAACATGGTGACTGGTATAAAAGATGAGGGAACTTGGCTTACTGCTCAGGATGACATTGCTAAATCAGTTGAGTCTTATTTCAAAAGGGTTTTATCTGATAATTCTTATAGTTGTAATGCTATTATTCCTCAGGATTCCATCCTTCACAATATTCCTAAGCTAATTGGGGATAGTGACAATGAGGATCTTCTAAAGTTAACAAATAAAGAGGAGATGTGGTCAATTGTCAAGGGCATGAAAAATGATAGTGCCCCTGGCACTGATGGGTTTAATTGTTATTTTCTTAAGTCATGTTGGGACATTATTAGTGATGATCTCTGTGCTGCCTTAAATTCTTATCTTAAGGGTAGCAGCATTCCTAGGGGTGTTTTTGCCACTAGGATTTGTCTTATACCTAAATGCTCTAATCCCATAAATTGGAATAACTTTCGTCCTATTAGTTTATGTAGCATTTTTAACAGGCTAATCTCTGGTCTTATTATGAAGAGACTCTCTCAAATTCTGCCTAATATTATCTCTAGTGGGCAGAGTGCTTTTGTCAAAAACAGAATAATCCACGATAACATTCTGATTTCTAAATAAATGCTTCACAATATTAAGAGAATGCCTTCTAAAGGCAATATGATCCTTCAATTGGACATGACAAAGGCATTTGACATAATGTCTCATGCCTTTGTCATCAATACCTTAAAATCCTTTGGTTTCTCTGATGCTTTTTTAGTTCTTATTAACAAGCTTATAACTAATGTTATGGTCTCGATTTTGATCAATGGTAGTAGCATTGGTTACTTCCATCGGAAGAATGGTTTAAGACAAGGAGACCCTTTGTCTCCTTGTCTCTTCATTCTTGCTGAGGAAGCTCTAATTAGAGGGATTTCTAATTTGTTTATTAGTAACAATAGTTTGAGATATTATTTAAAATCTGGTTTTATCTTACCTTGTTTTGCTTTGCAGATGATATTGGTGAGGATAATTATCGCCTGAGGGTAGGCTTGTAATTTGTCTGATGTTTTAAAGAAGTATGTAGGTGTTTTGTGTTTAGAGTAGAGAGTAGAGGGAGAATTAAGCTGGCTGGTTGCAGTTAATTTTCATTACCCATATTTAATGCTGGTGGTTGGGTATTTATACATTTACACTTGTCCCCTTATGGGCTTTTAGGTCATGTTTAATGGACCTGGGTCATGTTTAAAGACCCATGAGCTCTAAGTAGGAGAGCAAGTAGCTTAGTCAAGAAGTGTTTAGTTTTTTTAGTACTTTTGTCATAGTTCGAACAGTCCTATTGGCTAAGTGTTCGAAGTGCTCTGTCCGGTCCGGAGGGCTAGGTCCGATATGTCCCTGTCCGGGGAGCAAGCAGAATTCGGACTCATCAGGAGCCCCTTTTTTAGGTGTTTGTCCAAATTCCTTTGTCAAAAACCTGAAAAACAGTCTGACGTCAGGGGTGGTTTGAACCCGGACAGGTCTATCAAATTGGGCTGTAGGATTATCCGGACTGATAAAGCTTCATGAATCCAAAACGGTTTTTGCCAGAGTTCGTGGGACACGTGTCGCTCTCTGATTGGTTGCTTCAGTCGTTTTTTCACCTTGAATCTCGAACCCACCTTCTCCAAAAAGCAACCTCTTAATTAAAGGTGGTGACATCAGCGTTGTCTTTAATCATTACCAATCTTTTCGAATTCTCCTAGGAATCAACTTCCTTTTTTAGATTTACTATAAATTCAAACACACTTTCTACTGTTTTACCATCTCTTTCACATTTACTCTGCATAATTTCTCAAAGCTTTCTCTCTCTAAAGCAAAAACTTCCTCAATAGTTTATGTTTACAGCGAGGAACGCTCTGATCAAAGGCGGGTGGCTCAACCTTTCTAAATTAGATAAGGCACAAAAGGTTGAAAGGGAAAGACGAATAGCGGCAGGGTTACCCACTTTGCCTGTTGATAGACCAATTACTTCTGCCACAGAGTCAGATCAAGGCTCTTCTTCTTCAAAAGGCATCAAGCCGAGAAAGTTATTCCACACTAATCTCTCCCCCATCGTCTCTGGTTCTTCGGTTCAAGAATCAGAACCCACTGTCGAGCCAGGGGTAACTGTCACCAGTTTTAAAAAACCCTCACCCTTTATAGCAATGGGGTCAGATATGGAGCATTCCCCGCAAAAGCTAGTTGACCGGAGAAAGATCCGGTTGGTCAAGGGGCAAGCCTCTAAGAACAGTCCCTCAAAGTCGGGGGCAAAAGACAGCTGCACTGGGTCGGAGGTACCTATTAGAGCTCCTAAGGACAGACTGGCTGGTGCAGAGGGTAGCAGCCCGGTTCTTCGAAGAGAGACCTCTGCCTCAGAGCCCCAGTCGGAGGTCAGAAGCCAAGTGAACACTGAAGCTCAGCAGTCCGGAGACCAAGCTGAGCTAGACCTGAATCCTCTCCGTGTCACTGCTACCGAAAACCCTTCACAAGGTCAACGTCAAGTAACTCCTTGCCCTGCAGAAAATTAACTACGCATTCATCCACATAGCTGAGTTGGGCCGGATGCGTACGAAGTGGGAAATACCGGAGAATGTGAAGATCAGGATCCCCATACATCCGGAGACTCCTATGGACTGCAAACTCAGTGAAGTTTTCATCTTCACTGAGCTGTTCAATTGGGGACTTAGACTGCCCATGGACCCTGAAATTGTCAGATACTTCCATCTGATAAAGCTTTGCCCGAGCCAACTGAGCCCTAACGCCTGGTATACCCTCATGGCCTGCATCATGGCTTCAAGGCTCTCTGGGATTCCTCTGCGAATGGAGGAGTTTGCTGCTGTGGCCAGTCTTTGTAGAAACCCTCACATCCCCTTTTATCATTTCAATATGGGGGATGATTTCAAGGCTGTGGATGATCTGTTAGAGGCGGAGAGGAATTGGAGGACCCAATTCATGTTTTTTAGTGGTGCTTGGGAGAACGGGAAGAAGATCAAGGCCGGAGTGAACCCAAGCCTCCTCAGAAGCAGGTGGAGAAGTGACCGTAAGTCTCCTGTTTTATATTCTTGTCTCTTTCTTTTTTTTAAGTTAGTTTAAAACTAATTGGTTTTACTTTTTCCTTAGCAGTACTGCCCAAGGAATTCAGTGATTATCTGAAAACCGGGCAGGCTACTTGCTCCAAGATCAATGCTTGGGCTGCTGAGAGATGGGGGAACCGGTTTCATGCTGCTTTTACCGGAGGCAACTTAGCAAGGTCTCACTTGTGGAACACCACAGGTCAGAGAGACTTGACTTGGGAGGAGCTCACCACTCAGCCTCCTCCGGATGTTGTACTTAAAAGAACCCATGAACCAGATGGGACACTCTACTTGCCAGGCCGGGCTAAAGCCCCGAGCAAGATGAAAGGCAAGAAGAAGGGCAAGAAAGTGGCCAACCCTGGAGAGGTGGAGGAGGGTTCTCTCATACAACCGGAGGGGCCAGTCTCCAATCAAATTGATGCTGCAATATTGGAAGCAGTGGAGCAGGAGGCTGAAAAGCAAGAAGCACACTCCCTAGTCCCTCCAAGGCCTCCCAAAAGATCGTAAACGGGGAGGTGAAAGCAAAGATAGGGAGGCCAAAAAGAAAAAGACCTCTAAGGGTGACGAGCTCTCTCTCCGGGCCCCGGAGCCTCCTTCCCAAGCTGATCCTACTGACCCAACACTAGCGGAGGAGATACCGGGCGACTTCCATACCGATGAGGTCGAAGGGGGAGGTATCAATATTGACGGGGTCGACATCACCGGTCTGGGTGGGCTTGGTGAGTACTTCATCAATCTTCCCAGAGACGATTTTTCCGGACCTTACCTCCCTCAAAGTACCTCAAACACGGTCACTTTCAATGGTAAGACCTTTATCGTTTCTAGTGAAAGGGACGCTATAGCCCACTCTTTGTTAAGCAATGTCCAGCATGTACTTGCGTTAGAGAAACAAGTTCGGAGTCAGACAGACATTATCAAGGATCTTAAGTCTGACAAAGAGAGGCTGTCCGACGACCTTCGTACTGCCACTTCAAATGCTGCCATTTTAAAGGAAGAAAACGGGGAGTTGAAGAGAAACCAAGAGGCCAGTACCACAAAAGTCACCACATTAGAGAACACCATCGCAGAGCTCCGGGGGAAGCTGTCCAAACTGGAGAAAGATCTTGTCACCTCAAAGGGGGAATCTAAGGCCAAAGATCAAATCATCACCAACTTGACCAATGACAAAATTGCTCTCGAGAATACAGTGTCTAAGGCTGCCAAGGAGAAGGCTACTTTGCTAAAGGAGCAGGAGGCCAAGATTCAAGCCAAGATCGACGCTTATGCCAACAATGTGATCGAGACTCAGGAGGAAATTTATGCCAAGGTGAAGTCCGATATGGTTCTACTCTTCCATGAGAAGTTTCCGAAGAGGAACCTAGGGGATTTATGGCTCTATGTTGAACCTGAGGACCTCCCGTATCATACAATGGCTGAAGGCGACAGGTATGGTTACTCCAGTGCTTCCTCAGATGACGAAGAACACGTCAGGGAGAAACCTGGCGATGAGAAAAATTATCTCAAAGGAAAGGAAAAGACAAATGAGGGTGAGCCATCTTCAAAGGTTCAACCTTAACTCATGAGAGTTTTTACTTGTTTATCCAAACTAAAGTCCTTGGAAGGCCAAGGAATTCTTTTTTATAATTGTGTCCGGTATCTGACCGGACAGGTTTTTTTTGTGTTCTGTCTTGACAATTCAAAGGTCCTTGGAAGGTCAAGGCACTTTAAGTTATTTTAATGAATATTTTTGTTTTGCGCAATTCTCATCTTCTTTTATTGCTCGTTCCAACTTTGATGACTAGAGTTTAAACAATCTTTAGTTATTTCATAGTGAGAGTGTTTAAGTTCTCCGATGACGAATATTTAAGTGGTCATCATCCCTTTATTTCAATCCGGATAGTGTGACAAAGGACAAAACTTAAAACACTTGGGAAATTTTTTAAGAAGGCATCAAATTTTATTCAAAAGCCCGGACACCTCATTAAAACCTCCCCGTGCCACCAGGGAGGAAAGAGTATGCCCCCAAATATTTACATGGATGTTTAAACAAGTAAATATTTACACAAATGCTACTCCAAGTACATCCGGAGATGCTCGATATTCCAAGGATGAGTCAAAACTGTTCCATCATTGTCTTCTAGCCAACATGTTCCAGGTTTAAGCCTTTCAACAACCATATAAGGTCCTTCCCAAGTTGGAGCTAATTTGCCGAACAGCTTTTCTTTAGTGTGCAAGAAGACTTTCTTTAATACCTTGTCCCCCGGTTGGAAATCTCTTCTTTTAACTCTAGAAGCAAATCTGCTCCTCATTAAACCCTGATAGTGTGCAGCTCTAAGGTGAGCTTTAACTCGTCTTTCTTCTATTAGGTCAAGCTGACTTCTGATTGCCACTTCGTTAGCACATTCGGAGAAGTTGTGAACACGAAATGATGGGAGAGTTGCTTCTATGGGAGCTACTGCATCCATCCCAAAGACCAAAGCAAATGGTGACTCTTGTGTTGCAGCCCCAGGTGTTGTCCGGTAGGCCCACAAGACCTCTTGTAAATAACTAGGCCATTTCCCAGCAGTCCCTTCCAAATTATTTTTTAAACCGGACAGTATAGTTTTATTAGCCACTTCGACTTGCCCATTTTCTTGTGGGTGGAAAGGTGAAGAGAAAAAATGTTGTATACCCCTTGAGGCACAGAAACTCTCCATTTCCCTATTGTCGAACTGTGGCCCATTGTCTGTTGTTATCTTTTGTGGGACACCAAATCTGCAACAGATGTTGGATAGAATGAATTTTATAACAGCTTTTGATGTAGTCCCTGCTAGAGGGGCTGCTTCAATCCACTTCGAAAAGTAGTCAATGGCAACGATTATAGTTTTGCGTCCTCCGGACGCCACGGGAAGAGGCCCTACTAAATCCAACCCCCATCAAGCAAAAGGAATAGGCTCAGAAATTGACTCTAAAGGAATGGCTGGGACATGAATTTCATTGCTGTACTTTTGGCATGGGTCACACCTTCTTACCAACTCCTTAGCATCTTTCATGATAGATGGCCAATAGTAACCGGACAGTAAAACTCTTCTTGTTAAAGCCCTGAACCCACAATGGGCTGATCTCTCACCATCATGCAATTCGGAGAGGACTACTTGAGACTCTTCATCCCCCAAACAGCGCAGGAAAGGTTTACTGTAAGATTTTTTGTACAACATGTCTCTCAATATGATGAAACCACGAGCCCTGTGTTTCAGTGTTCTGGCTAGTGACTTATCCGGAGGCACGATACCATCGGAGAGATATTGCAGGAGAGGAAACCTCCAGTCTTGAGGTTGTTTCACTTGTACTTCAAAAATTTCCTCTTCTTTACCCATACTAAGTTGAATGGAAGGGCTTTCCAGCACATGGATCCATGGATATGACTCCGTGTATGCTATGTTTGCTAATGAGTCTGTAGCTCATTTTCTGTCTGGGGTATGTGCTCATAAACAACACTTTTAAACCTGAGTGCTTCATTTTTAAGGAGGAGTAAATATTTCACAAGCTGCTCCTTCTTAGCCTCAGACTGGCCTTGGGCGTGGTGGATAAGAAGCTGGGAGTCACTTAGCAGCCTGACCCTCTTAGCCCCACAAATGTAAGCTAACTTCAAACCAGCTATAGCTGCTTTGTATTCAGACTCATTGTTGGAAGCCCTGAAAGCAAAACATATGGCTTGGTACATTTTGTCACCATATAGAGAGGTCAAACACACCCCTGCACCACATCTCATGGTGCTAGATCCACCATATGTTCGGACGACCCATGCCTTTTTATCTTTCATGTCAGTAGTCTGCTCCAAATCCCTGTCGGAGTGAAATTCAACCAAAAAGTCAGCCACAGCTTGGGCCTTGACTGCTGTTCGAGGAGCAAAGTCTATGTCGAAGTCTCCCAACTCTACTGACCACTTAGTCATCCTGCTTGAAATGTCTGCCTTTTGGAGGACATTCTTCAGGGGAAAAGAAGTCCGGACGATGATGGGATGAGCCTGGAAATAAGGCCTCATCTTTCTTGGCAGCTATCACCAGGGCTAATGCTAATTTTTTTAGTTTCAAGTAACGCCTTTTTGCATCTATCAAACTTTTGCTGATGTAGTACACTGGATGGGGATGACCATCGACCTCCCTCACCAGTACAGCACTGATGGCACAACTTGAAACTGCCAAATATACGAAGAGTGTCTCCCATCAACTGGTTTAAACAAAGTTTTGGGGGAGGACAGGTGCTTCTTGATCTCATTGAAAGCCTCATCACAATGTGGGGTCCAATCGAATCCCTTTGCACCCTTCAAGGTTTGAAAAAACGGGGCGCACCTGTCCGAAGACCTTGAGATAAATCTGTTTAAGGCAGCTAATCTCCCCGTCAGTCGCTGTACTTCTTTAATATTTCGAGGAGGCTCCATTTGAAATAGAGCATTAAGCTGGTCCGGATCGGGTTGTATTCCATGCTCACTTATAATATAGCCCAGAAACTTCCCGGACTGCACTCCGAACACACACTTTTCTGGGTTTAATTTCAAATTTACTTTTACCAAGTTGGCAAAAGTTTCTTGGAGATCAGACAAATGCAATTGCTCATCCACGCTCTTCACCATCATGTCATCAATGTATACTTCCATATTTCTTCCGATTTGATCAGCAAAAGCTTTGTTTACTAACCTCTGATAAGTAGCCCCAGCATTTTTCAACCCAAACGGCATTACCTTATAGCAATGGAGACCTCTGTCAGTGACAAATGTGGTATGCTCTTGATCTTTCGGATCTACTTGAATCTGGTTGTATCCGGAGAAGGCATCCATAAAGGAAAGCAGCATGTTCCCAGAGGTAGAGTCTACTAACTGATCAATCCGGGGGACCGGATACAAATCTTTTGGGCAAGCTCTATTGAGATCTGTGAAGTCAATGCACATGCGCCACTTGCCATTCTTCTTTTTCACCAAGACCGGATTGGCAGTCTCCAAAGGATATTGAGACTCCTTGATGTGCCCCATCTTTGTGAGCCTGTCAACCTCTTGCACAATGACACCAGCCTTCTCCTTAGAAAAAGCTCTTCTCTTTTGAACTACTGGTGCTATGTCTTTCCGAACGGATAGGTGATGTGATATCACCCCTGCTGGAACCCCAGTAACATCAGCATTGCACCGAGCAAAAACGTGCTGATGGCTCTTTAAAAACTTTAACATTTTATTTTTCAATACGGGTGGCATCTTAGACCCTATTTTGATATTTTTTCCTTCTTCCAGACAGTGAGTCTCTACCTCTTCGACCGGTATCAACACTCCAGGGGTCTCTCTAGGGTCATCAATCTCACTTTCGCCCCTAGAAAGCCCCTCAAACTGCTATTGTTCGTTAATACGGGCTGCCCCCAGCGTTCGAGGAGCCAGGGCCGTAGCATAACATTCCCTTGCAATCTTTTGACTGCTCCGGACGACTCCAACCTGTCCCTGAACAGCATATTTCAAGCACTGGTAGACTGTTGAAGCCACTGCATGCATCCTAGAGAGCCAAGACCTCCCTAGAATGGAATTATAGCAAGTGGGACAATCTACCACGATAAAAAGTATCCTGACCATTTTCTTGAAAGGGCCCTTGCCCAATAGAACTTCCTCTTCGAACTCTCCGATCACATCTGCTGAGCTGCCTGTAAAGCCCACAATTGATCCTGTCCGAACTCTGAATTACAGCTGGATTTTTCATTCTCTTGTATGTGGTTAAGAAAATGATATTGTCTGAGCTTCCAGTATCCACCAGAATTCGTCTTATGTCATTGCCCCCAATAGATGCTCCTATGACAACAGCATCCTCATGAGGGCCCGCTATATCTCTTAAATCATCCTCATAAAAACAATAAAGGGGAAAGGATTTGGTGACTGATAGGAAGTCATGCCTTCTTCTAGCTGGGTGGCTAAAGTATGAACGTGCCTCTTCCTTGAAGAAGCAGTAGGAGCTGTCATAGTATCCCCTCCAAAAATTGTAAGTGACTCAAAAAACTTAATGAGTCCGGAGACCGTTCTTGAACATTCCTCAATTGCACCCACTCTGTTTCGAGTTAGATCAGGATCCAAGTACTCAGATTCCACATCAAACCTTTCAACTATAACCATGGCTCCCTCCGGAGCAGCATTACTTGGACCAACCCGGTGAGTAATGTCAGGCTTGTTACCTCCTCTTCTTTTGACAAAAGCCCTCAGATTTCCTTTTTCGATCAAGTTCTGAACCTCTTGCTTCAAAGCTATACAATCATCAGTGGTATGGCCAGTGTCATTGTGATATTGGCAGAAAGATTTATTGCGATGCTCCCTGTGAGATTGCAGTGTGGCTGGTCTTCTATAGTACACCTTCTCATCTGTTTTATCATAAATGGTGGCCACACTTTCTTTTAATTCTGCGAACCACTCCGGTTGGACCCATGGCCCCCTCTTGTTTCTGGATTGCTGACTCTAAGCAGGAGCAGCTGGCTGAGATTGAGCTTTGGCCCTACCATGCCCCTGTCTGGTCTCTCTTGCCTTGTTCCCGGACTGATTCTGATTGGGATTTGGTGCCACCGGGGCAGACTTCACCTGCCTGTGCACCCTGGTTTTCTTCGTTTCATTGACATTAATTTGTTTTCCAACCTGATTCAGCAACCCTCCCTATGTCATGGCCTTCTTTCTGGTCACTGAGTCAGCCAAATTGCTAGGGTTCAAGCCATGTCTTAGGATTCTATTGCCACTTGCTCGAAGCAATCAGCCAACCCATTCTTGGTGTTCACAAAACGGCTTATATATTCTTTCAAGGACTCATTTGGTTCCTGGGCACAATGGATTATTGTGTCTCCATTTCCCTTTAGCTCTTTACTCCCTACGAATTGCCTTCGAAAGGTCACCCAAAAAGTATCAAAATTCTTAATACAACACTGAGGCAGGCTGTTGTACCACTTTAGGGCACTCCCTATAAATGATTGGGAGAAGGATCTACAAAATAGCTTATCATCGTCGTCAAAGTTCATCATGAAGTTTTTAAATTGTTTCAAATGGTTGTCCGGATCAGTACTGCCATCGTACTTTTCCATTTTAGTGCTGTCAAACCTCTTAGGGAGGTTTCCGGACAGAATTTTAGAAGATAATGGAGATTGCCTCCAATTTCTACCACGACTAAACACAGTATCCTCATTGGGAGTTGCAAAGATACCTGGTTCATCGTGAAAAGCGAAAGATCCATCAGCATCCGGTCCACATGCCTCCGGCTATGAGATGACCCTTTACCAATATTCCTCTTCATCTTTCAATGTCTATCCCATTTTCTTGAATATTTTTTGGTCTGTTTTTGCTTCTTTTTAGTTCGACCCTTATCGCTGCTAGAGGATAAGGATTCTTCAACTCCCTCATCGTCTGAAGAGCTGTCAGAAGATTCTGAGCTTGAGTCAGAACTCTCCACTGGCTTAGACCGGTGAGACTTCTTGGAGCTGGCATGAGTCTTTTTGGTGCTCACGTGAGTCTTTGAAGGCTCATGCTCCCTGGGGTTATCCGTGTGATGAGAAACTGATGCTTTGGATTTTTCTTTCAAGCTCATCTTAGCCTTTTCTGCCCTTAGAGCTTCTATTTCACCCTTTAGCCTATCACGCTCTTCGATAGTGTACTCATCGTTCTCACCCACCACTTCGAGCAGAGCTGGTGGTACTTCTAGATCGTCCGGATTCATTCGGACATACTTTCTTTGCTGGTTTTGAATGCTTGATTCAGGCACCCTCTACTCCCACTGTGGTCGCCAATTTGGTGAGGATAATTATCGCCTGAGGGTAGGCTTGTAATTTGTCTGATGTTTTAAAGAAGTATGTAGGTGTTTTGTGTTTAGAGTAGAGAGTAAAGGGAGAATTAAGCTGGCTGGTTGCAGTTAATTTTCATTATCCATATTTAATGTTGGCGGTTGGGTATTTATACCTTTACACTTGGGCCCTTATGGGCTTTTGGGTCATGTTTAATGGATCCGGGTCATGTTTAAAGACCCATGAGCTCTAAGTATGAGAGCAAGTAGCTTAGTCAAGAAGTGTTTAGGTTTTTTAGTACTTTTGTCATAGTTCGAACAGTCCTATTGGCTAAGTGTTCGAAGTTCTCTGTCTGGTCCGGAGGGCTAGGTCCGATCTGTCCCTGTCCGGGGAGCAAGCAGAATTCGGACTCATCAGATATCATCATCTTTTCTAATAGCTCTCCCGCCTCTATTGCTTGCCTTAGTACCCTGCTTGAGAAATACCAAAAGGAGTCTGGTCAGCTTATTAATAAAGAGAAGTCAAAGATTATTATTTCTTCTAATTGCTCTTATACAAACTCAGCCAGGATTAAATCTACAACTAGGTTCAATACTGATACAGCTCATTTCACCTACTTGGGAGTTACCATAGCTACTAATAACAAAGGGAAGCATTTTCTACCTCTTATTGCTAAGATTCATAATAAAATTTATGATTGGGATATGAAGAACCTTTCTTTTGGGGGAAGGTTATATCTAATAAATAATGTTCTATATCCTATTATCTTCTTTTGGATGCAAAACAGCCTAATCCCTAACAGTATTATTAGTAGAATTGAGCATTGTTTCAATCAATTTCTTTGGAGATCTAATTATAATGATAATGCAATACACTGGTCTGCCTGGCATAAGCTTTGTAAGCCTTATAATGAGGGTGGATTAAATGCTAAGCTGTTATCAGAAATTCAGCTTATTTTTTCATTTAAACTTTGGTTTCTTTTTAGGAAAAGGAAATCCTTGTAGGCTGATCTCACTCACAAAACTTATTGTAGCAATACTCATCCTTCTAACTCTAATTGTAAAGTCACTGATTCTATTAACTGGAAAAGACTTTGCTCTGTTAAGGATCAGGCTGATCAGTTTATTCAGTGGAAACTTGGAAATGGCAATATTGACTTTTGGAGAGACTCTTGGCATAACTTGGAACCTATTGCTAATGATTTTGGTTTTAATAATTGGTTACTTCCTGTTAAAGTAAACTCTTTTTGGAAAAATGACAATTAGGATATTTCCACTCTAAATACCTTTCTTTCTCATGATAGATTAAACCACATTTGTTGTGTTAAAATCAATCATAAGCAGGAAGATACTATTGAGTGGAAGATCTCAAATGACAACATTTTTAACACTAAGGATACTTGGCAAAGAATCAGGTCTAGTTATCCTATTATTTCTATGTTTAAGAAAGTATAGCATCATTTTATTCCATCTAAGTTTTCTTTTCTAACGTGGAGGTTACTTAAAAATTTCGCTCCTATTGATAGCATTCTCTCCAAAAGACATTTGGTTCTGGTGTCTAAATGTCAGTTCTGCTGCAACTGTGAGGATAAAAATCACCTATTTATCACTTGCAGCTTTGCATGGTCTTTATGGAATTATTTTGGCATTATATTCAAGGTTCCTGTGATACGATTCATGTCTCTTAGTCATATGTTGTATTGCTGGTTTTGGTCTTCTAAGAGTAAATTTCATATTACTCACTTAGTTCCTCAAATTATTCTTTGGGTTATCTGGTCGAATCGGAATCACAGCAAGTTTAATAATTCCTATGATAATTTCACTATTGTTTTTAATAGAATTCAGAAGGTAATCCTAGGTATTGATTCCAAAAATATTCTCAAAACTAAGCATTGGAATGGTGTTACTAATGCAGGTGCCTATCTGGGTTGTCTAACTATTGGCAAGGTCAAACCGAAATACCTGGAATGACACCCTCCGATAGCTGGAAGACTTAAGGTCAACGTTGACGAAGCGTGTAGCTTTGTTGGTGAAGCCTCTGGTGGTCTGGTTGTCAGAAATACTCTGGGCAATATTGTAGTTGGTGCTGGCTTCATGTTTGGTAAGATGGATCCCCTTCAAGCTGAGAGCAAGGCTTTGCTCGAAGCTATTCTCCTTTGCAAGGCTAATGACTGGCAAGCTGTCGATATTGAGTCGGACTTCTTAACTCTCATAACCTCCATTAATTCTGGTAAAGCGTTGAATAACCTGATTGCTTCGATATGTCGTAGCTTGATACATCCTTCTATGTCTCTTCGCCACATTTCTCGCACCCAAAACGCAGCAGCGGACTGGATTGCGAACTAGGTTTTGGTGGAGCGCTCTGCCAAAAAGTTTTCGAATATTGACGTTCCTAATCCTCTGCTGGCGATAATAACTCTTGAGAGTCTTGGAGTGGGATACATTGATCCTGTTTAGTCGCTTGAAGATGCTCGAAGATGCAGTGGTTTCGTGTAAGTTGATGTTATGTGTTCAGCTTCGTCGAGTTGAATCTGTAAGGCTTGAAGGCTCTGTGGGGGCTGATTGTTCAAGTCTAGGGTTTTTGAATTTGAGCTTGGTTTCGATTTGGGGTTTGGCTTTTCCCATATCCTGTTACTTCGGTTCTCTGGTGCACTGCATCCATTTCCAGTCATCTCTCCTCTGCATTCAGAAGAGAGAGGGTACTTTGGGTGAGCGTCGACCACGAAGAAGTTGAAGAAGACCTGGGTCGTCTGAGTCTTTGGTGCACTGCACCCAGTTCTAAACCTTTCTCTTCAAATCTGAAGAGAAAGGGTCCTGTAGGTGAGCGTCACCCGCGAAGTATCAGAAGATTTTGTTGAAGAATGGAGTTAATGTTGTCAGGTTGTTGGGTTGTTGGGTGTTTTGGGGTGGAGAGTCTGAAGATGGGAGCTTGGAGTCGTGAGGTTGAAGATGAGGAGGCATTGGCCTTCTGTGTGTTGTACTCGATTTAGGTTTAGGGTTTGGATTGACTTCTTTTGTCGATTTTGACCCTAATTTTTTAGTTATATTTTGGCTTTATCTTTCTTAGGGCCTTTAGTTTGTAAATCGATACTTTCTGGTCCTTTAATAATAAAGTGTGCTCTTTTGCTTAAAAAAACTACCACAAAAATTTACTATAAAATCCTTATATGTTATAGAATTCTACACCACACTTATTTAAGTTTCCCTTTTCTATTTACAACAAATTAAAAAA